>VZTE01005202.1:1245988-1305739 GCA_013397775.1 Eulacestoma nigropectus
GGGGGGGGGGGGAAAGGGGACGACGGACCCTCCAGAAATTTAAGACTTACAGCAGATGCAAGAGAGGAAATCAGAGACATAATTTCCTACACTCCAGTAAACTTAACTTCTGCTTGGAGATTAGGATCTCTATGCAAAGTGTTTCAGGATGAAATTCCCAAATTCATTTTCTCAGACGCTAGAGAAATAGAAAATCAGCCAAGTTTGATGTATATTTACAACTTCAGCCATTAAATAAATGTCATGATTTTTCTAGGATCTCCTCATCAATGTGAATTACGGTTCACGATCTCCTATGTTTTGAAAGAGAGCGAAAGCAGGTACAGAAATTGGTTTTGATGATTTGTTATTGCCTACATTAGAACAATAACCAGACTGTGTCATTACTCAGAAGAGACGAACTGATTAAAAGAAGGAGTGACTGTACCATTAAAACCAGATGAATTCATCAGCTGTTTTGGCACTGTACCCCCAGGGCTGCATGCTCTATCTTGCATCCTTTATGTTGTAATTTACCTCCTCAATGTCGGTATCATTATGTGGAGAGTCAAGAGATGCCATTGTATGTTGCTTTACATCTTCTTTTATTTAGCTGGCAAGCCCTGCTCAATCTTTTGAGAAACGCTCATATTTTTAGACCTAAGTTTCCGTTTTACTTGTGGGAGGTGGCACAAGTAAACAAGACAATTTGTTCTCCGTTTTAGTATCTCTAACGAGAATTAATTCTTGAAACAAAGTCATTCCACTGGCATTGTTGTTCTAGCAGTCTAAACAAGGATGAGGGAGAACATCTTACATGCTCTTTGACCATCCCTGTCACACAACTGGTGGGTGCAGTCTTAAGTAAACTGAGAACATACCCAGACTCCACATCACCGATTTCTCATCCTAGTGGGAAATGCAGCTTGGATGACCAGGAACATCTGCTGCCACTCAGCCTCGGGGTGATAAAACTTACCTGAGACTCTATCTTTGCTGTCAACAATTCTGTTTATCTTCCATTGCTCAGGTACTGCCTATTGCTAAATACTTACGAAGGGATTTGCACAAAAGGCAGAAATGTAACCCTCTTGCTGATATAGATTCCAGCATATCCTCCCCTCTAGAACAACTCTGATTCCTTGAGTATAAATGCATTTTATTCACATTAAGACGTAAGACAGAAATCATCCCTCCCTGGCTGCTGCTTCCACAGTTGCACTGAGACTGGACTCTCAGGAGCTGGAATGTTGCTTTGGAGAGGTAAAGGCTGCCCAGGCACTTCCAGCATTTCAGCCCGTGTTACTTAATGCTTTCACACCACATTAGAGGCCAGCAGAACACAGTGTTCAGCCCTAGCACAGCCAAGTATAAAACCCATCAAATCTGGTTTGAACTAAATACTTTCATAAATAGGATGTAATGCTTTGCAATGGCTGCAGGATTGAGTTCATCGTTTCAATGCTACAAGAAGAGTTTTTGCAATATAGTGACTCTTGCATCTAGACTCTTGCTATTATTATTACTATTATTATTATTATTATTATTATTATTATTATTCTACTTTCAACAGGAAACTTCTGTGAGAGAGGAGGGATCTGCCCCATTTTAGTCTGGGCTCTCTGAGAGACACCACAGGCACTTCACATGGCCCATGTCTTCCCCCTGAAGTAGGTTTATACACAAATGGCCCCATCATATGTGATTAAACAAGACACAGAAACACACAGATTTTGCAGCTAATGGTGAATGCCATAAGCAAAACAGAAGGCACCCTCTGTTGTTCCCTCAGAACATTTCCTGGGTGTATTATTTAAAAAGGAAAAAAAAATATTGGTTTAGGTACATGACTTTAGCTAGAAAGCCAAAGTAACAGCATCATCGCCAGTGTTTCCTTCTCCCCTCTGGAAGAAAATACAATTCCCTGCTTGTATTTCTACAGCTGCCCTTTCTACATGGGTGCCCTACCTTCATCTCCCACTTAACAACACCTCCTTTAGGAGCTCTAAGAGCTTAAAAACACTTCATTGAACCTCCTAGAACCTTTTTGCTTTGTTGCACCCCCCTACTTGTGCTGGTGTGCAGATTCACAGAACCATTTAGGTTGGAAAAGACCTCTCAGATCATAGAGTCCAACCATCAAATGATCACCATCTCGTCAACTAAACCATGGCACTGAGGGACACGTCCAGTCGTTTCTTGAACACCTCCAGGGATGGGGACTCCACCACCTCCCTGGGAAGTTCATTCCAATGTTTAACGACCTTTTCCATGAAGAAATCCCTCCTGATGTCCAGATTGAACATCCCTTGGTGCAACCTGAGGCCATGTCCTCTCATCCTGACACTAGCTGCCTGGGAGAACTCTGACTGAGAGTTCGGACAGTACACCCAAACCAGCCCCCTGGCATCTTGTCAAAAGTCATCCTCCGGCTGCAAGTCCTGCTCTACAATAAAGAGAAACTGCAACAATAGGATATTCTGCTTCAGACCTTTTCAACACATGACAGAGCGGGGATGGTCTGAAACCAAGCGGAAAGACATTCTGGATTGGTTTTCCACTCTTTTTCTTTGTCTCCACTTTTTACGATACTTGTAGTGACTTACAAAACAAGAGATGGCTTTTCCTTCTATTCAGGTCCCAGAGAATGATGACAAGCGAGGAACACTCTGCATCTCAGAGCACCAGAGCCTGCCCTGCCACTTACTTCCCCTTCCCTGCTGCTCTCAGCTGTTTTCACTCCTGGGCTCCAGGCTCTGGTTTCAACTTCCATGGCACACTTTATTTTTTAACAGAGCAGTAATTGTATGTGTTAAGCATTAGAAAACCAGCCCACGACCAATGTAAAACAAATCTGAGAATGAAAATGCCTCCAAGGTGGCCAAGCCAAACATAGCAGCCTGGTAAGGCCATCCCAGGTTTGCTCCAGAAAGAGGTAATGGATGAGTTTCCAGTAACGTGGTATTTCTATCAGAAATTTGCCAGAACTTTCTGGAACTTATTTCAACAAAGAACTTTAGTTGCAATGGAATAAATTAGATGCCCAGCATGGAGTTACTTCCATAGCATGGAGTGCTTTGGCAGGAAAGAGAGGCAATCTAGGAAACCCCCAGCACAATATTCAGTGCATGCTCCTGAGATGGTACATGTCATCTCCAGATTCTCTATTATAAAAAGAACCACTTTAGAGCCAGATTCTCCTCCAGGATAGTGCCCTAGCCAGAGGACTGACTAACTGCTCAGGAAAGTCTTATTCCTCCCTCAGAACTAACAAAAAATGCTTTTTAAATGAATCTTGGTTTCACACTGATGTGGGTATCTTCATGACAGAAAAATAAAATATCTGTTTGGTTACATCACTGCTTCTGTGCCTTCCCTCTTTTACTGACAGCTGAAGGTGTCACTGAATTAGAGTAATGCAAAGGCTTCAGGCCCAGTTTGACTCTTCATGAAGTGTGAATGGCCAGGCCACATCAGCATGTAAGCGAGCTTTATCACAGTTTGCTTTATCCTTTCCTCCCCTGTGAGGTGGCACTGATCTATGCAATTCTCATGCAGCAGGGAGCCCGGCTGTTGTGTAGACAGTGAGACATTCCAGCTGGTACATCCTGTGGCTGGCTGTCTTCTCCACTGTCTGCTTTAAATCCTGTCACTGAACGCCGCTTCTGCTGTCAGTTTAACGCATTGATCTTCTTCAAAAACAAAACTTAATCAAGCTCCAAATCTCTGAAAGACTAAGAATTAGGAAAGACTCCTCTGGACTTCAGAGACCTTAAAGCCCAAGGACTTAGAGAGCTGAGAAGAACTCAGATCGTGCTAAGACTCACAGAAGATCTATCTAACCTTAGAAAAGCTGTCAAGAAGAATTATTAAGATCAAGCCAGTTTGGGCACCTTACAAAAGAATCTAAAACTCATTCAGAATCACGAAACAAAAAGGTACAAATCCATCCCAGAATATATCACTGCATCTTTATCCTACTGGAAATTCCTGGAAACAGCATTCTGGGCTACAAAGACCTGAGATATGAATGACTCCAGCAATTACTCTGTTAAATCCTTTTTGAAACAGCAATATCTTCAATAGATGGACACTCACGTTACTCCATTAAATCAATTCCAAGTAAGTGAACAGTAAGAGCTGTAGCTGAAATAAAAATCTTTGGAGATTTTAGCCCTGAAATTACAGATGTTTTAGAGAGCAGTCTGCATTGACTCAGAAAGGTCTTTGTCATTGTCTTTGAATGTACTCGAGACTCCAATTCAACAGGATGCCTCGCAGTATAAAATAAATGGAAGATATAATAGAACATGTTGTAGAACACAGTGTTAAGTGAAATTCTTCCATCTTCATAGATGCTTTCCACAATTTTTCTTCTTTTAAGCCTTTCCTGGGATTTCTTATCTTACTGTCTACAAATTCGTATTCTTACATCTTCATGCTTTCTGTTTGACATTTCCTCCTTGTAATAGAAAACATTAAGCACATGAATTTTACCCATCTCAGCCACTGGGCAGATTCTTGAATCACTGCTGCAAACATTGGAAAAAAAAAAATCGAAGCAAAAAAAACCTAAACACCTCAAAAAAGAGAAAACCAAACCAAACCAAAACCTACTCGCACATAGAAAAAAAACCCCACTGTGATTCTTTACTCTGTGACTCTGTCGTAAAATTTAACGACACCAAATAGAATGACATCATCAGTCCACACTGGTATGAAATCAAATGCAAAGTTAAATCTTTCGTGTTAACTTGAAGCAGAATTATCATCTACATAATCAGAGAGTGCTGCAGGATCATTTTGAACATGTGCACGAGCTAAATTCCTACTTTATTTATTAACATACATGGAACATATGAAATAAAGACCTCAATGGCATACAGCATCTCATTGTATTAACACACAGAACTATATTACAAGAACAGAACTCTTTTATTAATTTATATATGTGTGTATGAATATATATAGCTTTTTTAAAACTCAGGAAAAATTGCAGAACAAAGTTAATCACTTGAGATCTGTAAAATGACTTTTTTATTTATTCTTAGACAAGCCAATGCAAATATGATTGTTTCAGATTGGGACAAAAATCAGTTCTTTGCCTTTCTTCTACAAGCTTGCCTGGAATACGGAGTGTTGTCTAAAATAAATTCAATTCAAGGAGACAAGCAAATCAAATTTAAAAAAACAAAGGTAAGTGACTGACGGATTGATCACTGACCAGTCGATACGCAGCGTGCACCACGTGATATTTGAAAAACTATTTCAAAATTTCATTTTAACGCATACTCCACTACTAATGAAAAATGCGCTGTCACTGATAAGTGGCCTTACCAGAAGAGTTTGTGGTGAGAAGGCTTTGAAAGAAGGAAATGGAAAGGGTATGGCCTTTCATTACATTAGGTAAATCTATTTGACCACAGAGAGGCTGAGACTCAGCTGCTGAGGTTACAAGCTAAACAGGCCATCAACTTAATTAATGCACGGCTTTTCGACCGAGGGCGCATTTTCGCTGCACCCAGCGATCAGCGTAATTCTTTACAAGGCTCACCCCGTGCCACCAGCGCCGCGCTTGGCAGCGCGCCCGCGAGCAGCGCGGCCCCGCTCCGAGAGCACCCTGGGGAGCGGGCGGTTCTCAGGCTGCCGGCGGCCAGCTGCGGCCAGCTGTGCGCCAGGGAAACGCGGGCCGGGGCCCGGCTGCCAGCGACGTGCCAGATGACTCCCTTCCCTCAGAAACGCGCTGGAAACAACTGCCACGCCGCTGCCTCAAACGCCCTCCTCCCCTCCCCGGCCCGAGAGGAGAAGGTGGCCAAGTCTGGGTGAGTGTTTCCCACAGGCTTCCAGTCAGCACATCCTGTGCACTGACAAGTACAGCATCCTGTTCCTCAGTGCTGCCTGAAATCCCATTCTTCTGCCTGACAGCGCCTGTCCTGCACACAAACCCGCGATTTTGGATTCCTGGTTACGATGCTGTCACGCGGCTCTTGAAGTTGGGAACTGTTACTCGTGCAAAAGGTTTTGTCCTGAAACTTGAAACCAGGTGAAGCCTCCCCACTGCCTCCTGCCCTCCCTCCCACCAGACAGCCTTGCAGGGGCCTTCTCCAAGTTTCAGGAGCATTTGAGCACACCTGGGTTGAGCCTCAAAAGCTGAGGAAGGATGTGAAGACGTTGATGGAAATTATGCAAAGCAACACCAACCACCCCCCGCGCCCCCCCTGCCGAGAGGTTTCCCACCACCTCTGATGTGTTTCTAGGCTACTAAAGCAAATATAAGCAACATAACTTCCCAGGTCGTACAAATGTTGCTCTCAAAACTGCATTTTGGGCCACTTTTGCTGTTGGCTAGAAACACATCCAAAACACATCTGTATTCCTCTACTTGCAAATTGTGTAATTAAACTGTAATTTATTGTATTAAGCACAAGACCATGTCATAATATCTTGTGCCTCACTTTGTCTGGAAACCCCTGGACTGGAAGCCCACAGCAGAGTCCATGTGCCCTAGGTCTAACCCTTTAATTTTCTGATTCCATCCCAGAATACTGACTGCATCCTCTAAGTCTTGCCTGAAACCTGTAGATCCTGCTTAGCCTAGAATATTTGCTCTTTTTCTTTTTTTTAATTATTCGTGTTTTGCTTCATAGGCATTAAGTGGTAGGAGGCACAAACTCAGATTAAAAAGGGAATTATCTAAATAGAAATTATACCTTTAATGATAACCATAGTCAAGGTGTGGGTGCTCAGCTCACTTCTCACTCTTTGAGAATAAATCACGTGCCCTGGTAAGGGCAAATGAGCTACACAAGTCTAAGTAAGAGAGGAAACCCTGTGTAGCGAACAAAATTTCCTCATGTGATTAGTCATTTATTAAATAATTAGTGTTACATGTACGTTATTTCTATAGCATTGAACATAAACACAGGGATTAGTTCCTGTCTTTATTATAGGATATTTAAACAGAAAATAAAGACGTACAGGAAATAGGAAAACTTCTCGTTTTTCAGCACTAAAAATCCCACCTGCCTAGTTCATTGCCAGATGATCTTCAGCAACCCAAGTCAGGCAGATTCCTTCTCTAAAAGCAAAGCTGGGATTTTTCACAGTCCCCCTCCCTTTTTTTTTTCTTTTACACCAGTAATTGATTTTACAGTAGGAAAGAACTGACCATCAATCACCACTTCGCACTTTGGGCAGGGAGAGTAATTCAGACCCATCACTTCCTTTACCTTTGTCTGTTGTGCCCTTCCTTCAACATCACACATCTTCACTCACCCTCCTGACAGCATCAGCACTCATTTTCCTCTCTCTTCTCCCTCAGGATTGGTACCTACATGTTCAGTGGCACCAAGGGGGGACACTTTTTCACTACAGAGTCCCACAGTGCCACAGCACAGAAGTTCAGCCACCCAAAGAAGCCGCTATGGGGCAGGTCCACAGTGAAATTCCCACAGACAAAATGCAGAATTTTAATATGCCTCCAACTCATATCCATACTGTAACTCCAAGTCCCTCAGTCTTCTTGCACAGCTAAGTCTGCTTTAGCTTGCTGTCTCTGAAAAAACAGATGGGACACAGCTGTGCTAAAGAAGTGATGCTCACTTAGACAACAGCACAACTGATAATGACTGACCCAGAGCTGCAGAGAGATTTGCTGTAAATTATCATTTTTGAGGATTTCCTGGCATAATCTCATCTCCTTTACAAGCATGTCTGTGTGCATCTCTTCCTGTGTCACTAAGAGTGGCTTGGTCTGGGAAAGCCAGGTCGTAAAGGCCATCCCACTTGGAGCCAGAGCTCACTTGCTTTTCAGCACAACAAGAACGGGTCAGACAAAGCATCCTGATTTACTCAGGTGGAAGGACTTTTTCAGAGAGGAATGGAAAAGGCGTGGGTGCAGTGGCTTATGCTAATTATCATCTATTTATTTTGGGAGATAAGCTACTTATACATGGTATGTTTGGTTTGGATTAACTTGGGCAGACACAGAATGACTGTCCACAATTTGACCTTGACATGAGTAACTGGCCTTTGGCAGAGAGGGGGGACATGGACAGATACTGCCTGAAGAAAGGGATCAGTCACAACCCAGCTGCTGCACAAGTTGCTCTGGGCAACAGATCGGGGCTCGGAAACACTGGCTGGAAATGGCAAAGGGAAAAACACGGACCGTGGCTGGAAAAATCGGAAAGCAGAGGAGCGAGGTTGACCAGGGGTACAGACACCTCCTGTTAATGTCATTTGTTTTGGAATGACAGTGTTTGTACCGAGCTGAACTCGAGGACAGGAAAAGGCAGACAATAGCACAAAGCTGCTGCATTGTTCGCCCCATGTGCTCTTTTCTTTCCCCTTGGCTTACCCAGCTGATCATTATGTAACCAATCAACTGGGCTAATATTCAACCTGTCCAGGATATTCTCAATTATGTATTCTTCATAGAATGTCATGGTTTATTTTTAAAAGGCCCAGAATATTTCCTGTGATTAATGTCTGGATTAGCCGTTGTTTTACAGGGTATATAGACTTGGGTAACAAATCTTAATCCTGACTGAAAGGGCAGTTCAACACGAGCAAGCTTTTAATTTAAGTATCTTAACAATGGGATTATATATTCTTCCCCTTCCTTACAAATCTTCAGAGGAAAAATACAGCAATGGCAGATGAAGTGGGGCATGAAACACATTGTTTTCTGTTCTGGGAAGGTCTGCTTAAAAACCAAGCAGATTTCAAAATGACAAAACAATTTTTCCTGGCAAGTTTGGTATCAGGCTTTGTTTTGCTAAACCTGATTATGTACTTTGGCTGCTCAGCACAGGCATATGTTCCAAACCAATTTAGTCCCTGCTCAGAATGAGTCTCCTTATTTGTCCAACAGCTTCGGAAATCATTTTTTCATGCTGACTTTGAGTGACCGTTTAGCACACACTGCAAAGGTATTCCAGGGACAACAGATCTCTGCAGCAACTGAAGATCCAATTCAAGACTTTTTTTTTTTCTTTTTTTTTTCTTTTTTTTTTTTGACTCTTCTGTTCAAGCTGCATTAATAAAGCTCTTTGTTTTTAAACCTGCTGGCCACATTGCACACGTTCCAGAGAAGAAATGTCAGTCAGAGATTGCAAAATACCACAGAGGTGGACAAAAGGGTTAATTTTTTTTTTTTTAATGGTCATGATTTTAAATACAACCCTCATTTCCATGCATTAGTACAACATAAAAGTCTTCACATGTGCAAAACTCACAATTAAACGTGGGAAAGATGCCCAGATCTGCATAAACTCTTCCACATCCTCTTACAAGATTTTGGTTGTTCTGTTTAGACACTTTTAGTGCTCTGTCCAGTTTCTAATCCTGAATGGGAATATTTCTAATGTTGACTTCACACATGCTGGACTAGTGGGGAAGAATGATGCACAGGTCTCGATAGCCAAAACCTCCCCTTCAAATTTAGCAGACAACTTTCTCAGATTCAGGACATTCTCATGTTGGCAAAACTATCAAAATCCTGACAAATGGCGCCGTATCTTTTGCAAACACCCCTCCACTAGCACTAAACGCTCTCCCTCATTGGCATTCATACAATTCCCTTATAGTAAATATTTAGTGGACATCCTCTTCCATTCCTACTGAGAGAAATCTGGGAGAACACAGCACAATTGTATCTGATGAGAAACCAATGCATCTAAATATGGGGGAAATGAAAAACAAACAAGAAAAAATAATAGCCACCAAAACCATTGCCTGGTTTGGGCTAGAGGCAAGGAAACCTGTTTCTCTGGGGCCAGTAAACTGGCACTAGAGGAACTGGGTGTCCCCATGATAAAAAAATTATGGGTTGCCAAACTTCTCAGCTTGCCACCTCTGCTGTTCTCCCTGGCCACAGGGAACACCTTTGTCAGCATAAGAAAACCTAGGCTGGGCACATTTCTAGACACCAAAGACTCACATCTCAGCTAACAACCCCTTCCCTGGCAATTTCATTGTCACAGCAGCGTCACCACCAGGCCTTATCAATGGGTTGGACAGGCCACCCAAGATAACCCGTAACAGGCAGGCAGAAGCAGTGCATACCAATGCTTTTAGCTATGCATAGTGACAGTGAGCAAACAAACTCTATTGAACATTTTGGCCAGTGCTAATATGACTTGGCTAATGTAAGAGATTAACCTCTCTCTGCTCCAAATCACCCTTCCTGCAAATGAAAATAAGTCCACTGACCTGCATGCCTCAAGGAAAAACTTTAGCCAATAATGATTGTTGACAGATTGGCGCTAGGAAGTATCACACTCTGCTTTTCCTCACTTGGTGGGAATGACAGATATTTCAGAGGTTCTGATTGTCTTTCACCCTCATGGAGCAGAGAGGACAGGCAGCCCCAGCACAAATAAAGTTGTTTCCTTTGCTTTCAGATACCTTAGATCTGTTTCTGAATGGGAAGTTAGGTTTCCAACTTCACTGATTTGTGACAAGTGGACAAGTCGTTCTCTTAAAAAAGAAATGACCACAAATCTTTCCCAGGATACTGAGAAGTCCCCCTACAACAGAAGGGTGGGGAGTCAGAGATCTGCCATGAAGAACAATAAAAAAACTTCACTCTTTAACTTGTCATAAATTATCTGTTGGTAAAGGATGAAGACAATGCAAAACTACTATCCTCAGCTCTACAAATTCGTCTCTTGAAGAGCAACCTCCAGAGTTTTACAGAAAAGCCATGCAGTTTACATGGGTCTTCTGCATGAGGAAAATCACTCTTAGCCTATTTTCATGAAAGCCATTTACTAAGCTGGGTCACATTTACATTCCTCTCTTCTTTCCAGAGCCACATCAGACAGAGTCAAGAGATCCGAATAAAAGGTGTCTAAAACAACAATCTTCAGCAGCAGTGCCTACACACGTCTTTGTAGGAGATTACAGGTTTGATTAATATTCGAGGCCTCCCCTCATTAACCACGGTGCCTTCTGCCTCCAGGTACTGAGCTGAGGGGAGCAGGCCAGTCACGCTGACACGCAGTTTCTCAAATGTGACAGGTTTCTGCTGCTCGTGTGTGAACTCACTCCAGGATCTTGTAATGCTATCAGGCTGAAATAAACTCTTTCCATCTGAAGTAATGGATTGTGTTTCTGCAGGCTTAGGAAGGAGAGACCTGGAACAGATAATCTTTTGTTGCTATCTCACAGCAATCCCACCCGGGGCACCCTCCGGGAATATGACAGGGCTTCGCACTCCATCAGCTCCTGGTTTACAAATGCTGGGTGGTCAGCCAGAGCACCTGCTGCAAAATGCTCAGCGTTTCCTCTGCTCCAGGGAAGTTCATCCCTGGGCTGTGTTGTCTTCTCCCACAAGACAGCACTTGGCTAGGCCAAGTCCAAACTAGTGTCTTGAGGGAGGCTATCAAAGGACAGAGGACTGACAGGCTCTCAACTGTTCATTACATCAATAGTTCCTTGACATCTTCCAGAATGAGTCTGAAATTGCAGTGAACTACGGATAATTCAGGTTTTTCAGTGCTTGCTTCTTAACACCTCGCGTTACATCCAGGTGCTCCAGAACAACTGTTGTCACCAAGAATACCTGCTACAGTGCAGTACATTTCTTTTTATTTACCTTGAATGCAAGGTAGGGAGGGACATTTCACCAGCAGGTGATGAAATTTGTCAAGACTGTGTGTACAAGCCTTTCAACCACACGCCCTATAAACTTAAGCAGGAGGTTTTACTTTCTGCTTGCTTTAATGCTTTTGCTGTGTTGCTAACGACATCATGCTTTCTTTTTATTCTGATTAATCCATTTCTTCTGGAATTTGCTACCGTTAGAAGACGTGATGGCATGTATCATAGGTAACTGCATTACAGTTATCAGTAAATTGCTTCCTCAAAAACAATTGGGTTCAGCCAGCAGCAATTGAAAATGCTTCTGTAAGGTGCGAGATGCTGCCTGCATGAATACAGTCAAACTGTGAGAAGACATTCAGCAGAACTGGAAATTTTTGCTTAAGCAGGAGCATACACAAGAAACTCACCAAGCTGTGCAAGGGCTGCTTGTGCAGATGGACAGGATGGGGTTGCACAACCTAGCAATAATTTTCCATTTTCTCCTGGTGCAGCACTTGGGCACAAGGCTGCCTTGTTAATTAAACCCAATTCCGCTCCACACCAAACGCATATTTGCTTCTAAGTATTTGTTTTCAAGCAATTCCAGGAAACAAGCCCTCTTGCTTGTTCTGCCCCTCCGTCCTCCCACCTCCCCCCTCCATCCCCTGGAAAGATGCCTTTTAATTCTGACCTTCCACGTATCTCCATGCTAATCCATGAACAACTGCACTGAGGGGGAAAAGCATGACAGCTCTGCTTGGGGCCTGGGGAGGCAAGCCTTGCAGAGACCTTTTGTTGTTCCCCAGGTAGGATGTTTAGCTCTCCATCCATGCAGCCCGAATTCCTTTCTCACCACACCCAAGGTCATTTTAATGAAAATTCCTAAACCCATGCCAGGGGGATAGAATTGCTCCTAATCCTTCAGCAACACGTCATTTGATCCCTGGGCCCACTGGGGTTATTATTGTGTGTCTGCAGAGCACAGCAAAGCAGACAGGAGTAGAAAAATGGCAACCACTGCAGGAGATCCCCTTCCCTTTCCCAACCTTTCTTTCAGATCCCCTTTTCTATTTCTTTTTTTCCGCCAGAGCACATTCACCGCCTGCCAGTTTTCAAGGGATAATGCCATGTTTTAAGTCACCCTCTGCCATTCCCTAGAAGCTGCACACGTTTTTAATGAAATTAATGAGGAAGTTTAATTTTAAAGGCAGATTGTTTCCTCTGGTTTGCATTTTGAAAGGAACTGCATGTCTGTGTGGTCCATGCCTTACAGTACTGTACTGATGGTTTACATCTGTGTTCAAGCAATGCTTTAGCATCACGAAAGACAACACAAAAACAAAATTAAAGTAAAATTGCGTTTTTGGCAGGATGCAGAGGAGGGAAAAAGAGCTAGTGAATCCAGTAGAACTTCATCTGTTTTTCGGGATTTTTTTCCATGATGCCACAGAGGCCTGTATTTTAGAGAGAAAGCTTTTGGTGGATAAGGTAAGGTTTAATTTTTCTCCTCTAGTTGCCTCCTCATAGCCTACCTGGGCATTGATTCCTTTTCCCTATCGTGGTGAGATCCGAAAATCCACTGTATCCTTGCCTTAGTATGCCCCAGGCCTCACACAAATCTGCTTGCCTTTTTCTATTAGCACTCCTTGCTTCCCTGGCACAGAGGTTTCAGAGCTTTCCAGCCCTGCCAAGTAAGATGAACACTTAGAAATTAGCAAATTTCCTCCCCAGTATTTAAGTATGTGTAGAGCTGGGCTCACAAGCCATTTCCTACTCTCTCATCTCCTTCCCAGACATGACAATTTCTGCCCACTTCTTGTCTACCACCTTTTCACTGGCAGAACTCAGAGCTGGGCATAGCAGAGAGGAGCAATTCTATCTCCAAGGAGAAATTGTGCCAAGGTCACCAGGCATCCAATGGCTGAGACAGCGACAGAAAGGAAAATCTTCAGTCCAGGCCAGGAATATGTCCCAGCTTGCTCTAGACCTGATCTGGACAATAAAGGACCAGTGCCACAGAGAATCTCCGCTCTTCCAAAGGGCTGCCTAACTCACACTACTATGAGATGAGAGTAATGACAGTATTAACAGTATTTTCCAAGATGCAAAAGCGTTGCCAAAAAAACACCCTGAAAGTTGCTTCTCTGTCATTTGTATTAACAAGACACTGCAGCAAAAAAAAGTATTTTTATATATATATATGCACACACAAACATACAATTTTTATATAAATAAAAAATTAAAATTGACTCATTTCTACCTAAAGTGGTAGGGTGGGAATGTGCAGAAATTAGGAGCCATATGAATGCCCAAGAACTACCAGACACATATATATTACCATGCTCTCTCTTTAATTTAGCTGCATTCACTCTGAACAATTATAATCCTGTAAATCATTCTTTGTTTATATGATATACCTCACCACTAGCTACAAAGACACAGTAAATAGGGCCAAATCTACTGATAAATCAAGCTAGAGCCAGGGATGATGTAAACACACTTGCTGTGCCAATCCACCTTCTTCCATCCTGACCCGCCATACTTGTGTTATTCTAGGCCTGGGTCTGATCAGAGATACTTCCTTGTGCCAAAAGATTAGGTAATCACACACACATACATACAAAATTCAGAAAAAAAAAAGAATCATAATTAAAAACATTCATCAGAATGATGTTTAGAAAAAAAAAGAGCAAAATAATAGTCAGAAAAGTGTTGGCAACATCACTTAGGGCAATTTGTAAAAAATAGATGGATTTTTTTCAAGGCTATTTTATTTAACTTTTTTGGAGGGGTGGGTTGGGGTGGGGTTTTTTTTTGGATGGGGTAGTCTAGCTTGTGTTATCCTGCAGCCATTGTGCAGCATGATAGAAAGACTGATAGACTGATCACAACTCGGTTGTCAACGACCAGCATTATAAAGGCTGAGGTATCCCCTGCAGAGGAACTGTGCAGGCAGACTTGACTGATGGATTGAGTACAGCACAGTCCCACACTGGTCTGAATTGTAAAAGTTAATGCCACACCACGCAGGGGTCCTCCTGATTGATAGGATGTTTGGCTGGCTGCAGCCTAGTCCCACAAGGATCACAATTCTGGAGGTTTATGGTGCACTGAATTCCTCAACCTGACACAAAGCTGGGCTGCAGTTCACATGCTTCTCTCACATGCTAATCCCAAACATCAATTCATGACAGATGAGGATTGCCACAGCTTTCTATTGGAGAAGTAAATGAAGAAATGTCTTAAAGTAGCACCTGTCTAGGGGGTGGCTGCACAGGCTGGGGGACAATGTCCTGCTAATATCACACGTGCAGTGTCACTGCTTTGTTCACAAAGGTGCCTTAGAGAAGCACTCAGGACAACTTTGAGAGGCCACCCCTTTCCTCTCCGTTGAAAAGTGGGTCCTCAGCCTTCAAATCACATTGTCTCAGTATAGAAACTTTTATTGTGGTAGAACTGGGGTAGCTTTGAGCCTTCCTGCCCTGCTGCATTCATACCAAAATAAAACATGAAACTGCAGTGGGCAGGAAATAACTGTGTACACACTGACCAAAATCTGATATGGTTTTACTCTGAGGAAATTCTACATCATCCAATGGTATTGTGGAGGAAATTTCCAAAACTATCTGAAGCATAGGTTCTGTAGCAAGAAAACATGTTTTGAAGCACAAGGTGCTTTGAGGCTTTGTCTGGGATCCAAAAGATCTTGGGTCCATTAAATCTCATCATTTACTGCTGCTACTGTTATTATGAAAGGTGATGATTTCTTATTGGGACCTTTTCAGTATCTTTCAGTTTTAATATCTAGTTTTCTATGTATGCAGTCAAGAAACAACTACACCCTTGCTCCTTTTCAGTAATTCCCTTATCAATTAGTGTGATTTTAATAAAAAATTATGCAACTAATTTATTCACTCAAATTGGGGATAGGTAAACTTATCTGCTAATAAGAAAAGAGTCTGTACATCATCTTCCTTTGGTACTTGGTTTTCTTGGAGAAAGGAAAGTTCTCAGGTGTGATAAGTGGAAGCCTTTAAATATTTGGAAGTGAAAGTACAGAGCCCAGAAGAGTTTCACTTTTCTCCTCACAGCTAATATCAACTCAAGCCCCACGGAAAGTCTGCACTACATTGTTGATGTGTCTGATGTACTTTATGTTCATCTCTTCCAAAAACCCAAAAAGCAGAAAAATTAAACTGTGGCAGTTCTGATCATTATTGACAAAAGTGGTACAGGACAAAAACAGATATTGCATATGTATAGTGCAAGTATAGCAATAGATGGCTGGAAAACCTTCAAAATAAGAAAGAATCAAACATTTGAAACAGGCAAATGCAGGCTGAAATTAGAGCTAAACCCTACAAAGCCTCTGAGATTGCCTGAAGTCACAGTGATCGTGCTGGTGGGGCCACTGAAGAAGGAACACGAGGAAATCCCCAGCTGGATTTTCTGGGCCATTCCATGATGTCCTTGAAAAGCCAGACAAAATCCCAAAGAATGGCAGGTTGGAAGCCAAAACCATTCACTCCCCCACGGGGTAACATGTTCCACTTGGCAAAGGAACAACAGCTGCAAAAGCAGGAGAGGGAATGGCTCTGCTACAAAAGAGCAAAGCACCTCAGGCCATTTTGAAAAACAGAGGTGGGCGAGATCCTCAGAGGATCTCACAAGGAAGCCATGACAACACTCACCTGTCACCAGGTAAACAAAGACAAGCTGCAGTTGGAAAGGTTACAGGAGTTAGCTGGAGACCCAAGAAAACAGTCAGAAGAACCAGACCAACAGGCAGCCTCCCTTCCTCTGGGATAGGAGGCCGTGGCCAGGACCATGGAAAGGCCGAGGCTGGTGGGAGGAGGAGAGGTCCTCAGGGGAGGCAGCAAGAAGGAAGATCATGCCTACAGCAAGAACTCCAGGTGGAGTAGAAACACCCCTATCCAGGTCTGCTTCCAGTTCTGGTTTGGTGCTGTGGCAGGAACAAAGTGCTGCTATGCCACTGCCCAGCTCCTGCTATGTGAGCCAACACTGCCCACCCTAAACAGCCCATGGGATGTTCCTCATGCCAACACTTTTTGCACAAATCACTTAAATTTGGCAGAAGCAGCCCTTTACCATGTGTAGGGATTTTCCGTGCTGGGGGAATTCCTCCCTGGACACAGGAGAGATTTCTGCCTGGCTGCTGCTTGCAGAGACACATTTCAATGATGAATTAGGATTTGTGGGTTCATTACAGATACTTTCAGTTTTACCTCAGAGTTACCTACTATTGACACCTTTTAATTTGATTTAAAATGCAAAAGACATAGCTCTGGCATCCTCCAGGCACACAGTCACTTGCAGGAGAAAATTATTAGCTCCCTTTCAGAGAGAAAAAACTGCATAACCCCTGCTGCTCCTCGGCATGTTGCAGTGGCACATGGGCAGCCAGACAGGCACAGCACATTGCTTTCCCATCCATTCCAAACATGGAAGGATAAGAGTTTTCATCAGAGGGATTACAGTTTAAACATCTGGAAGTTAAACATTTCCTTACTCAGTTAAATCTATCAGTTTTGTTTAGTTACATCCCCTCCTCAGCAGCCTCATCCAGTTGACTGCCACATCACAAGTTCCAGCTGTTGCCTGAGCTCATGATTCCCGTACTGCTTATCACCCCCAGGAAAAAAAACCACCCCCACCTCCAAAAAGACTCCACCGTCTCTGAGTATAGCAACTCTGACACAAATAATTCAAATGAGGAGATGACACATTCAGCTGAAGCCAGCAGGTCTCAGCTGGTAAAAGGACCTCCACAAAAGTAACGAGGCAGCACACATTTGCTGCAGGACAAGCAGCCAGTGGTAACCTATTAGTAGAGTGTACAGGTGCCATGGCAGCCTCTGAGATGCAATACGTCTCTGAGTTCAACATACACCACCAGTAAACCCTTATGACATCCTAGAACTCCATATCTTTCATCATTTTAATAACGGAGGGAGCATTCATTTTCTTTTGTCTAGCAGAGGTAGGAGTACATGCACCTCGGTTAAGAAGCTCAGCTAGGATCTCTTATTATACAGATACATATTTCTGTTCTATTAAAAGTTCAGACACAAATTCTAATAACACATGGTGTGTGGAAAATTCCAACTTACCTATTTCCACTGACCCTTGCCTGTGAAACACAAAAAGGCAAAGACTTCCTGGAGGAGAATGAATCAGGGTGCTAACATACTTGCTATTGGCAAGATGGAAACTTGCTATGGAAAGATGCACATATTTCAAGCTCTGATGCTTGGAAAAATAAAGGTTTATTTCGAAGTCATCGCCCTTAAAACCCAATAATTACTGTCATGGACAATCATGATTTATGTAACCTCACTAAAGCGGTTTAGATGCCTGCATGTTTAGGAACTTGCATGGTTTAAAGAGAGAAAAATACATACTTAAGTATTAGAGCCTTTACAGCAAAAGCAAAACTTTGACTTTCATTTTGGCAGGCAATTGTTCTGGAAATATTTTTGCCTTTATGACCAAAAGGTACCAAAACAGCCTCACTTTAAAGTCCTTGTATTGTTCCAATGTGTGTCATGCAGAATCACTTTTTTGGGCATGGAAAAGACCATGGGCAAGTCATACATTATTGCACTGGATACTCACAAAGGAAATGTGACAGAATCTACCCAACTGATGGGTGACTTTCTGTGGCATGAGTCAGATACACTCTTACCTCCATGCTCCTATTCCTTTCCTCCCACTGCTACGAGAACAAAACCCTTCTCCATTTGTGTATGGACATACACATTAGTTCCACCCCTGACTCACACATTGCTCCCATGACTCCTTCCAGCCCAGCTGTCCAAAGGTGCACACAACAAAGCCTAACTAATTGCAAAGATTCATTTTGCCAGAGTAGCTCAGCCCAGCACTTAACCAACACACTTTGCATCATTCCCTTGCTACGGATACTGCTCTTCCCTCCTACACAACAGTGTTTCCCATCAAGCTTTGGTTTTGTAGCTGTTATTTTCCTCAGTGGAAGATCTGAGATAGCATGGCAAACTCTTGTTTCACGTACTACTAGATGGTCCTGAAACAACCAGAGGCTTTTTGGTTTCTCCAAGAAGATTTCAAAGGCTTTTCTCCCCTTAGTCAACCTGGTTCTCATGCAAACTCTAGCAATTGCAGGGCTAACTGCATATATTCTTCCTCTCAGCTAACTTGCTATATAGTCTAGGAAAACTGCATTCCCCGAATTGGGAGTTAAATACAACCAATTAGTCTGGCTACCCATGACAGTGGGAAAATCTTGTTTCTGTATCTCTTACCCAGTTCTGAGCCAGGACTTGAAACCACATCTCTAGCCAATCATCTCTGCCTGGTTCTAAAATCTGTTTCTTCTCTGGATGGTTCTGCTCCGTACATATATGTCAACATTCAATGGACACCCAGGTACCACATGAATACCTTCATGGTGCCTCTCTTACTCCCTCCCTTTGGCCTAAACCCATATCTTTACCCTGGACATCTCTAACCACCTCTTTTGTCAGCAAGTTATTTTCCTTGCAGCTGGATCCACCCAGATCCCAGCCTGAAGCTGGTTAGCAGACTGGATACCTGACTTAGAGCTGCAGATGCCACAGGTAGCAGGGCACCCAAAACCTGGGCTATTCAACCTCATCTGTCTGCCTGTTCCATAGCTTCATTTCCCTCCTGCCCTGCTCCCCTAACCTTTCTAGCAGAGGAAGACCGACCTATGATATAAATCCAGAAAGAAAATAGAAATTAATGGTTAAAACTTGCTTTTTTGTTAACTGCAGTCCCATAAAAGCAAAAGAGCTACTTCAGCAACTAGTATATAGTTGGAGCACCCAACTCTTCCTTTCACAAATACCAGACAAAAAAATAAAAAAGCTTTCAATCTTGCTGAAAAGAAAATAAAACCAGTATTATTAAAATGAAATAAAGAACGCCTTACCACATCTTCCGACATTGTTTAATGAGGAGGTTTGTGCTGACTATGTGTAGTGAAGGGGGCTTCCCTGAATGGCATTTGGAAGGAATGTTGCCAACACCTGGGTGGGGCGTGGGCGGCCTCCCTTGAAGATATTTTCCTTCTCTATTCATGTTGCTCCTCTGTGTTCTTCATTCCTGTAATTTAATCATTAAACCAACATCAGAGACTTCCCACTCTATCCCAGTGCATCACAGGGCTGACCCTTCCAAGAGATGTTACCAGCCAAATTACATTTTTCCTCGCCAGGTTCATTTCCAGTACAATCACGGGGGTGGGGAGATCAGCACTTAAAACTAACTGGTAAAGTCAGGCTTTTGGCCAAGGTGTGTTGCCAGCAGGTGCCATTGGCAACTTCCATGCCAGTGGAAATTCCAGTTGTTTCATTTTTCCCAAAGGAAGTACTTGAGAGAAGGTGAGTAAGGAAGAGTCATGTTCCATTAACCAAATAAACACTGAAGGACAATGAGAGAGCCTCAGAGACACAAAAAGAGAAGTGATTTGAGGATAGGACCTTCCTTTTTTCCACACCTTTGTCTTGAACGTGACAAAAGCTAACTTATTGGAGACCAAAAGTTATGTTTTTTATAACTGGTACAAAATAAGGTGGATTATAGTGGATGCTTCAACATAACCAAAAATCACCACTTTAATTGGCACAAACAGCAATCTTACCAGCAGTGTTACTAGAAAGATTAAGAACCAGTCAGCCTTCAACATTAGACAGTAAATGCTCAGAACAACAATTTAAAAAAAAATCCATTTTGTTGAAGACCTTGAAGTTTAATTTCCTTCTGATTTAGGCAGGAAAAAATCCATAAAAAGAGATTCTAGGCACAGACGCTTAACTCAAAACACATTACGAGTTTTCTTTTTCATACTGCCCAAACACCACAAAAATTCCACACTTCAAAAATATTCTGAAATTACTGTAGCAAAATTTTGCCTCCTAGTGATAAAGAGGCACTTCGTCTGTGTCTGCCGAACACTTCAGTGGAAACAGCTTCATAACCCGCCTCTGTTTCATGAAAATGGAATTTTCTGTGAGAACCCAAATGATCCTAAGGGAAAACCAGTGAAAAAGAGCATGTAAACTGTATTTCTAAGTTGCAATGCCATCTGTCAGTAACAGTAGGATCTACTGAGGGAAATTGTTTGCTGAATATTCTGGCAAGCTTGCTGCTGCCCATTCTGGGAACACAGTCCTTCATAGCTGTGTGCACGTAATGAAACTCTGTGGTCATTCTGTAGGCATCAGCTAAACAGGAGCACCAGTGGCAAGGGAAAAGATGGCAAATGCTTGGGGCCAAAGACAAAATGATCTCTACACAACCACTTTCCACAATTGCTTTCGCAAATGAGTTTACTCAAAGGAATGGTGGTAGGAAAGGAAATTTTTATACAAGTATTTTTTATATGTTAGCTAAAATTGAACTAAAACATTCACCTTAAAATCAGGACTTTAATCATTCAGCTACACTCAGATAATCAACACAAGGATATGATACCACAGAGCCATAAATTTCATAGCCTCAAAAACTTGGAACAGCTTGGAAGGGATATTTCAGCCTGAGAAGACATCGAAGATTTCTTGAACAACATACATTATAAAGATGATTCTCCTAGATCATTTTCTAAATAGCTTTGAAAAATAAATGTGAGAACCATAATTCATACCCAGCTCATATTCTGAATCATAATTGTCCTCTCCTGAACTACTTGTTCGCCAAACATTACTTTCACTCAATACCTAAGAGAACACCAATTAGAACGGCGATAAACTAGGAAGAGGAACATAAGACAAATATTCTCAAATTAGAAGATGCCAAATTATACCCAAGGCAACTATGCAAGGTACTGAACTATCTTTGTGAGTAATTCCACCCACTCAACTCCCTCACAGGCAGCCTCACTATTTCTGAAGGAAGTCTGTGTTTTCTGTATTTTCCTAGAAATAAGAAGTAAGAGCGGGATTTGTTGTAATCACAGGGGTAAGCTGCACATGTTCCACATCAATATTCTGTAAGACAGAAAATCGCCACCATTGCTAGATGCATCTCTCAAGTGACAAGAGCTCAATTCTTCCCTTTTCAGTGCAGGTTTTCTCTGAGGAGAAACAACAAAAAAGCACAGCCACTGATGCAGAGCAGTTATTGGCAGGGCTCGCCTGAGAGAAAGTCACACACACAGTTCCATGGAGGATAATTCTGCAGCATCCACAGACCATTTCTATCTACCAGGGAGAACCACCCTGCCTTCCCTTCATACAACAAATGACAACAATGACACAAGGAACTAGACCCAAGAGTGGATAGCAGCAGAGTCTGTCACTGGGTTGAAATATAGCAATACTGCCACAATAATTTTTCCCCCTGCATTATTGTTTCTCCCATAATCAACAGCCGAATTCTCTGTGTTCAAATAGCCTTTTCAGAAGCCCCTTCTACTATAAGCTCCTCTCCTCAGAAAGTGTCCTGAGCTTTCACGAGTCATTTGGCCATTAGAAAAAGAAAACTGGGATCAAAGCTGTAAAACAGCAAGTGTCATGTCAAGAACAAGAATTTGTAGCAGGTACTGTGACCCAGCTGGTTTACTTATCAGTATCAAGTGCAACTACTAGTCCTGGAGATAACATTATTGAAATTCCTGCAGTGCATGAACAACATGCTAAAACTTGTTTCCTTGCACAGTTTATCACTAAGTAATTCTTACAAGAAATTCAACATGCTTCTGTTCAGAATTGGAGTGTTTTTACTTTGTAGACTCAGAATTTAGTGTTCCAGAAGCAACCTGAGAGTCAGCATCTGCAGGAAAAATAAACTTCCCCAATTTAGCAGGACAGAAGATCCCCATGAGTGGAACCTCTGTATTTCCAGTTTCACAAATGACTGGAGCAAAGAGAATCAGTAAGGATTTTCCTTTGATTTGACAGAAACATTTCTGATGATGGCCATTCACTTTCACCCTCCACATCCAGAGTTCAAACACCTTCACTTTCTCTGACAAGACATGGTTTAGACCATTACAGATGTTCCCAAGAAGGAGCATATCTGCACCAGCATTTCTCCTGTCAAAAAGTGAATCTCTTAAAGAAATTCAATAAAAAGCGAAGGAGAACGAAAATTAAAATCGGGGAAAGAGAGTATCCTGGGAGGGGAAGCGAGAACAAAACCATGCAGGCTTATGCAGCCAGCCATCTGCAAAGCTGAAGGTTTCACAAAGAAAAAAAGCCTCTACTGTTCCCGAATCAATGACTTCCCCTTTGCAAGCGAGCTCACTCTGAAAGAGATTCAAAATGGCCGTCAAGGAATTCATGCCAACTGTGAGGTCTGTTTTCTCAGCTCTATCCCCCTCCCCTCTTTCTTTCCCAGTCACAAGGATGTAAGTATTTATCAGTCCTGTACCCCTGCCAGCATACACTGGAACGAGTCAAAGGGACCTGGCACTGAATCACAGGGATTTGTGTTGCTAATAAATACAGCAGGCCCCATCCATTGTTGATTAATTTTGACTGAAATCTAAACACCAAACAACAAACACCCTTCTGAACTGCTTTGGTACCCATTAGTTTGATGTGTTTATTAGACAAGACTGTATTCTTTCAAGTTTATTAACAACAGATTAGAGTATCTGCAAACAAATATAGGAGTTTATTATTTAAAGGTGTGGGCACTGTACACTAACATCTTTAGGATTTGACAATAAATAAAACCAAAATTCCCACATCAAACTGTACTTAGGGTGACAAAAAATATCCCAACTAGTTAAAGTGCAGCACAGTGCCAGCCTTGCACATTTTCAACAGTTTCAGCTCAGTAGATGCAGAATGACACTGCTGGAGTACACAAAGACTAAAGATAAATTTATAAAGAAACAAACAAAAGCAAACTGAGGGAACCATAGAAATTGCACCAGTTCACAAAGGATTCATTGTAAATAGGAGAGGTTCGGTACTTCTGTAATATACTTTGCAGGTAAATAAATTTGTTTTGTTTGCCAAATCAACATACAAGTATTCCAGCAGCTTCCAACAAAACCATCAAATCACCACTAAACCCCACAATTTTTCCCCTCAAGATTTTATGTCTTTCAAACAGGTGTTTACTGGGCTGAAGCACCCAGTAACAAAACAATCAAGCAAACTGTTTGCAAAACATTTTTAAACCTTCTAACCTGGGACCTGCCCAGCTGTGAGCAGCACTGTGGAAAGAGACCTTGGGATCCCAGTGTACAGTAAGCTGCAGCATCTGCAAGATAAAGAAGTTCTTACCCCACTCAGAGCTTGTCAGGCTACACCTGGAATACTGTGCTCAGTTTCGGTCCCCAATACGCTAAAAAGACATGGATAGGCTGGAGAGGGTCCAGGGAAGGACCACAAAGATGATCAAAGGACTGGGAAGCTTGCCACGTGAGGAAAGGCTGAGGGAACTGGGAAGTTCAGCCTGGAGAAAAGAAGGCTTATGGGAGTTTCAGTATTTAAATGGGTGGCTACAAAGATGTAGGAAAGAAGATGCAAAAGGAAGACAGTGATTCCCTTTCTATGGGGAATCACAAGGAAAAGATGAGGGGTAATGGGTACAAGTTGCTCCTGGGGAGATTCTCATTGGACACAAGAGAGAAAATTTTCCCAGTGAGAATAATCAGCCATCAGAATATTTTCCACAGGGAAGTGGCGGATTCCCCTACGTGCGACACTTACAAGATTCAGCTGGACTGAGTGCTGGGCCATCTCGTCTGGACCATGTTTTTGCCAGGAGAAGTTGGACCAGATAATCCTTGAGGCCCCTTCCAACCTGGTAGTCTATGATTCTATGATGATTCTCAAAATATGAGAAACTGAGGAAACTCTCTGCTAAAATCAGAGACAAAGGCTTTGAGTAGGCTGCAAAGAGTCACTGCAGAATAAAAACACATAAATATTTATCAATTTTCTAGTAACACTATCTAAGACTAAACAATAATAAATTATTTTCCTTAATCTCCTGCTAAAAATAAAAAAAACCTTTTGTCTACTCTTATTTTAATTCATAGACTGATAGGAAATGTCAAGATGCTTTTTGTTTCTGTCCTAAATTTGATTTTAGTTATTCCTCTTCAGATATTCACAAGCCTTTGAGTTTAGATGTCAATAAATTGAAGTGCATCATTATTACTTAGATGGATGACAACACTAAATTTTAACCCAATCAAGGATCAAACCAAGGGCAGTTCAAAAGGAATAAAACAAAACCTTCTTTGTTTGATGCACTGAAGTCAAATAATAATTTCTGCCTCAAGGGAAGTATGATTCATAACCATTAGCTGGCAATATCACGAAAACACATACTATTAGATTTTGCATCTTAAGTTTTCCAAATTCCAGTCTACTAATATCTATGCACCCCCAAAAGATTGGGATGCAAAGATACAACTGCAGTTGCTGGAGATTTTACCATGGAAGGTCAATGTGAGGTGCCAGAGCAACTGAGGGGGCCAGGAGTTCAGACTCAGCCCTGATTCAGACTTTAGGAATAAAATTCGGCATCAACACCCTCTGTATCTGAGGAGAGATTAATATTTAAGTGGTGATAACCTCACCTGTGTTTTCCATAGCATAATAATATATCCTTTATCCTTTTCTTTCACCCAGGCCAACATTTTTCTTTTCTACTATGATTGCCACTGTACATCAGCCAGATGTGTGCACTGAGGGGGATCTCATACCTAAGTCTTATGTTACTCCAGTTAATTCAAAACTCAATAAAAAGTAACTAAGAAAAATAGTCACTGTTTTCCAATAGCAGCAATCTTACGCTTCTAACAGAAAATTTAGTTTCTCATAGCGCTGTTCTGTCACTAGTTTTATTAGAAATTTCTGACTCCCCAATAAATAATCCTCAATAAACAGTGATGAAAAGTTTGTTCCACAGATCAAATAGTCAAGTATCCAAATAGCTTTTCAATTTAATGGGCTCTTTCAAGCATTATTTCAATGTGCTATGTCGTCATAACAATATTACAGTGCCTGTTACTTGACCATAAACTCATTCAAGAGGAAAAGTCATGCTGATCTTACCAAGGCTTATTAGCCTTCATTGTAGATTCAAATTTTATAATTTATTAACCTAAAGATGAAGAGTACCTAACAGAAACTTTATGGGATTGAGGAGTTGTTTATTTTACAGTTTCCAAAATATTTGGAAATATTTTGGCAGAATATCTTCCTACTGTTTGGACAAACCTATCTTCACAAGCAGATGTGAATGTCATTACAGGCAAGAGCTCATAGGAGGGCTTTACATTCTAGAATTATTTAGTAGGGGGTTTTGCCACCATCTCCACTCTGGCTTTTATTTTATACAAATCATTTCATGTGTTTCTCTTTAAGAAGGTTGAAAACAAGCACTCATCCAACTTTTCTTTAGTTTTTTACTATGCTCTGCTACCAGAGCCTATAATTGCCGTAAATCTGGTTGAATTGCACTGGAAAATAATCTTTTCACATTTTCACTGGCACACAAGACAAACTACCAACTAAAGCTCACCATACATTAGTTAGATGTATCCAAACAGCTGTAAATCTAGTTTTAAAGTTTTATATCTCTCACTGATCCCAAATGAAATATTCTTGCTACTTTTTCCTGTATTATTTTAATATATTTATGTCCTATAAGCCAGGCCACTCAGAATCATTGGTCAATGTCAATTTTTCCATGAGTTGGTAGAACTCAAGCCCATAGGAAAGCTCTCCAGAAAGATTTCAGAAATCCTGCAGACCACATCAGTCCCACTGATTTGAAGGACCGAGTCTTAAAAAATACATCTTCTAAAGTTCTTTTGTTCAGCTGTGTTCCAGCACCTGCTGCAAGGTCAAGAGGAAGTAATATATTAAAAGCCAAGCACATCATCAGGTTTTTCAAGGAATTTCCAAACCAGATATCTTGTCTTTAGCTAGTCTTCCTTCTAAAGCCAGTACAGTCACAGAAGAAAGGAGGATCAATAACAAAGTCATGGGGATATTGATTTGTTAATTATGACAAAATACTTGGAAGGAGACAGTTGCATATTGATAGTTTGGTGGTGGGCAGGAGGGGCAGGTTCACGTGAAGGATTTTGACTGCTCAAGAAACGGAACTGACTTGATAACAGCAGCAGCATGGTTTAACATTATCAGTGGTACTGTATTATATCCCCTTTCCTAAATCCTTACCCAGCCTCCTGACTACTTTGAACACTGCTGTAATTTTCTTCCTAGCAAAATCAGTGAAGACTCCAAACTAACCTCGAACAACAGGTGTCTAATAGTCCCCTCGCTAATGGATGAGAAAGATATTAATATGTTAAGCTTAAGACAATGCCGTGAAGCAGAAGAATTCTTACTCCCTTATAGCTTTAAAGAGGGAATTTTTTGTTTTTTTTCCAGTGCAGGTCAATTTGGCATGCACAGCACTAATTTTGAAGGAAGCTAACACTGCTAATGAAGGATTTTCCAAATAGCACAAAGGAAGCATTTAATTACTTTTGGGCCTGTTAAGCCCAAAGCCTAATAAAACAAGTCAAAAGTTAGTTGAGAATAATAAAACAGCATCTGTGCTTCACTCCAATATCCTGAGTGAGATGGGGAATTTGCATAACATTTTAATGTAGAGTAAAACTGCAACTCTTGAGGTTAAGTTCTTTCAGCAGCACACTAATGAGACAAACACCTTACAGCTAACCCGACTAATGATCCTATGTAAAAATTTAAATAGGGATAGGATTAGACAGGAAATTCCTCTTTTGCATGGTGAATTAGGAAGATCTAAAAAGATCTGCAGTGCCTGCAGAGGCATTGAAATTACAGCTCTGATACAAGAAATACTGAGCTCATTATATCACTGAGATGGCTACTGTGGTGCTTCATTCAATGCCTGGGTTATAAATGCTCATTTTTAGACTCTTGTTTCCAGGGACAATTCACATGCCCCTTGTTTCATACTTCCATGTCTCCTATGGCTGTATTTCCACATATGTTCCTTTCTCAGACTAATATATTAATACCTACAACTTTATATCCTTTTATTCCTCTGTTTACTAAACCCAGCAAATGTTCAATAAACCTCCAATATGTCCCATATAACCTTGTGTTTCTAAGCCACTTGACAGAAATTTGTAGTTACAGAAAAGGCATTTGCATCATCCAGCATTCTCATGGTAACTGGTGCGAATGAATTCACTTAACTTGGTTATTTGGGGGTCTGTTCACAAAACTATCCCAGTTTTTGTTTGTTTGCTGAGACCAACAAGCATTTGGTAGAAACCAGTTCTAAAACTAACATGTAACTTTTTTACTTCCTCTCAGATCAAAAAGATATTGATAATTTTAATTTCCACCTTCAGAAATCTTTCCCTGAATCCAAAATGTGGCACAACTGAATTATGTCAAGCTCATTTTATTTGGCACTTCTTTGCTCAAAAGGGGATTTGAAGACCATCTTCCCAATTTTGTCTTGGTTTACCCCTAACCAAAGAATTGGAGGATTTGGTAGATTTAAAACCCATCATGGGTACTTTTCCCCTGAAAATGTGATTAAATAGGCAATAATGAACAACCAGACATTTACAGGGTAATTGTATGACAACCTACTTTATACCTTAATTTAAGAACCTACATTTCCTATACAGTCAGGGGAGAAAAATTCCTCAAAAATGACGGAATGCTTTTTGTTTGTTTAAAGACAGACTGCCATTCTCCATTACTTCATAAACCCTCTTCCTGAGAACAAATTTTTACCTTTTTGCATTCCAATTGACTACTGCTTTTTTTTTAGTGCTGATCCCATTATTTCATAATGAAAATAATTGAGTGTCAGCATCCTCAACTTCAAATTAATAAATGTCTCTTTTGCTATCTATGCAACACTATTCATATTTTCCTATAGTGTTGTTCCCATGAGGAATTCCTTGGGGCTAATAGCTCGATTGTCAAACCTCTTCTCCTGGTCGCACATGTTCTACAAATTCTTGCAACATAATATTGCTGTTCACTTACCTTTTTCCAAATATCAGGCATCGTCTTGCAGAGATTATCAGAGCTGGCACGGTTCCATGGACTGTCCTGCACACTGTAGCTGAGTTTTACAAAGTATCAGTCCTTCCATATCCCTACTTTTAGCAGCAGGGATTTTTCTGTCGAGCCCTGGCACATTTCTGTTGCTTTCTCTAGGCATAAAGCTCTGAGTGGTCATTAGCAACTCTAGGGAAGTTCTTAACAGCTCTGCCTACCATGTTGCTTTCAGACAACTGCTTTCATCATCTCTGATCTTTAAAAAGAAGCACAGCTATGTTCAGTATTCACATTAAACCTGACAGGCTGCCTGCAGTGGTACAGAGAAGAAATAAAAGATAGTAACCATTAGATTTTCATATACAGGAGAGATCTGTAACATCTGCAATAATTGCAACAGCACAAAAGGGGCCTCCGAATGGCAAAAAAGCAGCAGCAAAATCAGTTTCAAGACTTCAGCTGCAGGTCTTAAGTATCTTACTTAGATGCTTATTAAAGATAGTTTCAGGATTTGGGAATTACTGTTCTAGGTTCTGTACACAGCACAATTACAGATACTGCTCCCACTGCACTGCAAAGAAAGAAAAGTTAAAACAAACACCACACCAGCCCAAAAAAATCCATACTCTCCCTATAGGCTTATTTGGAAGTAGGGCTAATCAAGATTTAATCAAACTGCTGAAGTTATCAAGGTCTCGCACAGAACTGCTCAGAACCTGCTTTACTGGGAGGGAAGGGACTTGAAGTTGTTCCTGGTCACCAAGCACCTTCCTCTGCAGAACATTTCCAGGATGGTGTCACACAACTGACTGCAGGGTAATGGACTGAATAGCCAAAAGCAAGGAACAATACCAGAAACCCCTCACAGGGACTGAAGTAAATATTCGTATTTAATAGTTTCAGCCACCACTTACATACTGTGCTACCCAGGCAAGTCCACAAAGGGACAGTAGAGCAGAGACTTTACTCTGCAAGTGCAGGTTTCATTTTAAACCAAAAATTTTTGTCACTGCTTCTTTCTGCTTGTAAAAACAGGCAGGGTATTAGTGCAATATGCTATCTCAGTCTGGAAGGAAGAAAGGAAACTTGGAATTTCGTTCAGCAGTGATCTGTCATTTATATGGTCTCCCTCTGGGTCTAATACTCTAATGACGTTCAGAAAGACAGTTCAATAAAAAAAATGGAAGCTGAGGCTGTATCACAAACTGTACTTCATAAGCTATCAAACTTCAGACCTCTATATTTCAATTAATCACAATCCATCATATCATTTGTACATTGGAAAAGGCATTTTAGACTCCATATCAGTCACCATAATTAATTTAAAGAACTAAGAGTCATGACAGGCACTATAATTAAAAGAAGCAGGCTTAAAAAGAGTTGGAGGGGAAGGTTGTTGGGTTCGAGTTTAGGGGGTTTTGTATTTTTTTTTTTTTTTAACAATGTCATCTTCCAGTAACTTTCCTGTTTCATCCTATTCCATCTCAGCCTCGGAGGTTACAGACTTTGCTTCAAAGAATTTCTTGGCACTCTCATAGTCATAAAACAAATATTCTATAACTTCCAAGATCAAACACACTTTGGCGGGATGCAAAACAGCTACCTCTGCTCCAGTTTGGGCAGACGCACTTGTAAAGGATTGAATTTTTGCCTCTGCACCTGAGCTGCACATGATGTATCATGAAATATGCAGGTCTTCATTATGCTTGCCTTTCAGACAGACTGCTTGTCCTTCCCTAGAACTGGAGCTAACATCTGTTTGAATGTGCTTTTCCAAAGTGAATCAAACATGTCACAGGATCTGTAAGAACCTCTTGTACTGCTGGAACTCACAGAAGGCTCCATTTTAATACTGTAAACTCTGATTTTAATACAAGTTCCACTCTCACAGGCAGGGACTGTCTACTAAGGATTATGTGCCAAAATGCTGTATTTTTTGAAGGAAGGACTTCTTATTCTGGAAGACTCTTTTAGACTTAGGAAAGAACAATAGTTGTGGATTTGTGGCCAGAGTCAAGGGGACAGAAGTGATACCAGCACAAGAAAAAGTAAATATGAGTAAAGCCTGTATATCTTAAAATACAAATGTTTCCTCTCCTTACTCTCTTTTACTGTTTTCTCAGTAAAAGTGGACAGACAGGAGTAAGGATGAAAGGCAGTTAGAAGCCTTAATATAATAATATAATATAATAAGACGTGTGCGCATAAACACATTGACACACATCTCATCTAGTTCTTCCAAAATATAAATTCAGAATTTTGTTCTATAGAAAACAGTGACCTGGAACAGAAACATTTTTCAAGTTTCCAAACTAAAAACTCAAACACTGATTCCCAGCACAGTTCTTGCAGTACTAAGTGCCATGGAAAAAAAGCAAGAAGAAAATTCACAAGTTAATATTCAAAGCAGAGCTTGAAAAACATGCAGCAAATGAGTCACAGGTCATGTTGAGGACAAAAAAAATAGCAAACATAATATAGTATTCAGTAAGCACTGAAATTCTCAATATACTTGGCTATACTGGCCAAGTTTATTCTCTGACTTCTATGACTTTCCAGCATAATTTAAAACAACACAACTATAACATGACCTCCTCTATACATTTATCAAGGCAACAAAGTCCAATTCGATATAGATTATTAACTTGTCTTGACAGTTTTGAAAATTGACAGACAGAGGTGAAGCGAGTTGCCTAAGGTCAGAGAAACTGAGCAAGCAAGAGGAAAAAATACCCAGTTTTCCTGAAACCAGAGATCTTAAATGGGATTTAGTCCTTTGCCACTTATTTGTCACATAAATATAAAAACTTTATTTTCCCCCCATGGTTACTGCTTCCCTTATCCATACACCATGCTAATAGATAGGTTTTACATGTCAGGAGGAACTCAAGGATTGCCAAAGGGAATGATAACAACTTTAATGATAACCAGACAGCATTAGGTGAGGAGACACGATGAGACAGGGCTGGATGAGAGGTCTCAGTGCTCAGGTGAACTTGCTCTCCTATATAACTTACAAACTTTCTTCAGAGTTTACTGGTAGGAACTTCGAGGGAATATTATAAGGTGATTTCAAAAAGAACCCAAACCCAAACAAAACCAGCCTACTCTCTACAAGCCAATATTATCATCTTTCTTTATTACAGTAACAGCCAAAGACCACGGTGGTCCTGTTTTACTGTGTACCCAGAAAGAAAGGTGGTCTTTTCCCCTGAAAACTTTATAACCCAAATAGACCAGAGACAGCAGGCAGGGCAGGTACAGAACATTGCTCATCCTGCCAGCAGCTCACAGCACCTGAGGGTCACAGTCTCACCTTTTCTGCTGAAAGTGAGCCCCTTCTTTCCTACTTATTTTATGGAGCCACACTGTTGTGCACAGAAGGTCTCCAAAAGACCATAAGCAGAGAGCAGCTGACCTTCAGCCTGCCTCAGCCCACCCTTGTTGCAATCCCTCAGAGACCTCTATCAGAATGATATCCTTCATATTTTGTGGTGTAGAGCAATGAATCTTGCTACTCTGTCTCTTCAGCAGTCTACACGTCCCCACAGCCTCACTCTTTGCAGGAGCTATGGAAGCTCTGAAGAGGCGACCGGCATTTAGACGACAGAATATTGAATAGGTCAGAGCTGTGCCGCACAATGCGGCCATGCACGGGGCACACCAGCTATTGAAACACCATTCCTATAAATCAAACACTGGAACAGTTTGCTCGGGGAGGCTGTGGAAACTCTGTGCTTGACGGAGTTCAAGATCTGACTGAGCAAGGCTGGGCTGGACATCCTCCTAAAATGCCAGGTTATGAATCCACACTACCTGCTACCTTTCACCTTTCAGCAGTATCCTGATCTTAAAGCACTTCACAAGCAATAGCCTCGATTTGACAAGATCACATCCAAGTCAGTGTGGTTCCCAGCTGGTGATTTACTCGTACTGAACCAATAGAATTGAGACAAGACTTAGAAATAATAAGAGCTTAAGTGGGGATCATTATACCTGCATTGAATATTACTGTCTCTGGGGTTTTGAAAAATAAGTGAAGTATTTTCCAATTGAAATTTACAATGAGAGCTTAGCAAGTCATCAACCTTGGATTTAGGCAGGTTATATGACAAGATAGTTACTCACATGAGTTCTGTCACTATCTTTCTTCCACTGCCTGAATGTGTCTCTTCAATTTCTCACAAAATGGACCAAACAAACAGATTTCTGTACAGAAACAAACTCTAAGGCACACAAAATTTATTCCTCATTCATCTCTCCTCATTCTTTACCAGTTCTTTTTCTTCATTGATTAAAAGCAGTCATGCATGTGCATCTTCCACCACCCCTCCTCTCACTATTTGCCTTTTCTCATCTCTCTTGGCCTATTTTCTGCCCAATTGTCAGAGATAAAATTATCTCTATAATTCCCTCTGCCTTAACCATTCTCCAGTTATTTTCCAGCAATATAGTTTCTTCCCTTGCCTGTCCCTTTTGAGTTCTCTTGCCATCTGTTACTTGTCTTGAACGTCTTCAGAATTTTTTTCAGTATCTACAGTCTCCTTTTTTCCACTATTTTGGAATGTAGAACACGTAGCACTGGCAGTTATTTAACTCTTGCAAAGCATATACAGCAAATAGAGGTCTTGTAAAAGACAGTAAACACGACAAAGTATTATTTTATTTTTAGTCACTACATTGCTACTCAGTGGGTACATTTAATACCATTTGCAGCTGTCAGAGTTGCCAGCTGAGGCAGGTGAGGCAGAGGTAAAAGGTCAGTGCTCCTTATTTTGATAGAAACAGAGGGAGCTGAATTTCTTTTATAGAGTTTATGGGATTGTCATCCATAACTCAGTGCCACATGATGTTTATCTGTTTGTTTCCCCATTTCACATCCTCACTGTGGTGGCTTTATAAAATGTACCTGTCAAATCCTCTCCTTGCCCTCAACCTTCCTCCAGCTGTAAACTGAATGTACTGCACAAAACCCTTCTAAATAAAGCTAGAGTTTATTCAGTAGAAAGATCCATGACCGATTAGAACACTTTGCATTTCCCTTGGCTTATGTGAATAGCAAAATGAGAAAAACAAACAGAAAAGATAACTGTGCTCTGTTAGAAGATAATCCCTTAGTATAATAATTGTCTAGCAAGTTGGAGTGCCACAGCAGGCAGAAATCCAGTCAGCGTTCAGTAATTATGTCCCCATTTATTTATGAGAACTATGCTCTGCCATCGCTTCAGGCCCTTTAGAAATGCTCCTATTCCCCAAGGTCTCAGCTATATTTATAATGCAGTATCCCCTACTATTTTCCCAGTGTTATGGCAACAAAGAATACAATATTTAGAGAGCCATCAAGTTCTGACAAGGCCAGGCAGCAGGCTCTGCATCGCCCCTTGGCACTCGGAGGGCTCAGGCCGGGCGTGCGTGTGAGAAGGTGCGTGTGCCTCTCGCTGTGCACGGGCGCACGTCGGCCCGGCCTGCAGGAATACCAGCACAGAAAAGGCACCACAGCAGGATGGAGGAAGGCGACTAACAAAACCGTGTTTGTTTCTTCTCTAAACCTCCTGGCTAGAGGCTTAATCACAGTATAGATTAGACTGTGCTGACTCATTTAAAAAAGAACCTGAAATTCAAGAAAGCTCACTTCCTTCCTACTTTTTTTTTTTTTAGCAACAGAGTGAGGCTTGACTCACAAGGTCATTGAATGCTACAGAAATATTTCTTTCCACCTCAATAAACAGGAGACTCCTATGCACGCTTCCACTTCTTTTAATGCTTTTTCTACACATCAGTAAACACAGCCAGGTTGGGACCCACCAGACCAGGCTCCATGTTTCTAGCAAATATGTTTTTCTCTTAGTGGACATTCAGCTCTTGCAGTGACTGCAGTTTTCCAGCACACTCACCTTGCACCAGCCAGCAGAGCAGAGCCCTTTGTCACATTGCCACAGTCCTAGTGAGGAGACTGCAAGGTTTTATTTTCTCACTCAAGCTAACTTCTGGAAGTAATTACTAATAGATGAAACCAAAGTTCAGCTAAGCTGTTAAGTGCTCCACTGAAAGCTTTCCAAAATTAGCAACTGTCATGAGTCCTAAGACTTGATAAAGATTCTCTGAAGATTGTGCTTCCACAACAGTGCTGCTCAGTTATTGCCCTGTCAGCAGTACCACAGATGTGTTGCCACAATGCCATTTCTAAAACCTACTAGAAGTGAGTGAGAGAGGAATTTGCCTTCTTTTTTGTGTGCTGCACATATGTGCACATATCAAAAAAGTCACTGTGCCATACCAGCACTTACCATAGACGAGGAATGAAACAGAGCAGAAGTACCAGGGCTACCCCATGCTCACATCCCACCCCTCCTTTAAATGTTCACACTGCCTCCATCTCTGGCAAAAATAAGCTGTTCAACCTTCGCAGGAAAAGGAAATTCATGTAATTTAGTCAGAGTCCAAACTTCTACTCTTGCCCAGCAATGTATCTCATTGTGTTTGCCTCTATTCATCTAATAATACACTGAACCTATAGAATGGGGAGATATTTCTTTGGTAGGGAGTATTGAAATATGAGATGCCTGTACACTTCTTGAATACTTTAATAATTTTTCCTGGATAATTGCAAGCCAAAATTCAGAACCTATTTCTCAAACCTTTTCAAAACACCTTGTTGACACCTTAAAGCAAAGGGGGAAAAAATAAAAGGGAGGAGGAGGAAAGAAGAAGGAGGAGGAGCAGAGGGATATACCAATGGAATTGAGCAGCTGGGTAATTAGTTCTCATCTGGATCCAAGTACATCCAGATACACTCCAAGTGCCAATTATGTAGTAAGCTTGATCATAAATCTAGCACAGGAGCACAAGAGCCACACACAAGCACTAAGACTTCTCCCCTTAAGAAGTGGACTATAAGCACAAACAACTTTTCTAAAACCACTAAGCAAATAACAAACACACAGCGCTGTGAGCAAGTCTGCAGACCTGAGCACGGCTCTTTCAGGTTACACCTCTCTGCTGTCACCCAAGTGTCTTTCTTTAAATTACTTTCTACCATTGTCTGAAGGAATTAACTGAATTATCTGGGGGGATTTTTGGCTACAACCAGCTTGTATAAAACACCCATTGCCCTCTTGTGGCTCCCCCACTTGGAAGCAGACTGTGTCCACAAGGAAACTGAGAACAGCCCCATACAGCCTTTTTGTACCTTTTAAGATTTGCCTCACGGAAGGAAACGCTGGCTTATGTCCAGGCCCATGATTTACTGCAACCTTCCAAAGGAACATCCAGTTGACTGGAGCGATTTATTAGCCATGCCAAAAAACAAAGGCAGGCAATATTTCTGGCATGTTCTGTTTCCAAAGGCCCGAGCATAATAAGAGAGATTACGCCTCTGTTTGCTGTTTCTACATTCAGAACCTTAGACATGTTGTTCAGTTCTCTTAAGCTTATTTGTACTTCAACATCATTTTTGATGTGACTCGCTGATGTGTCAGAAATTGAAACCCCATCATTGGAAGGAAATGGCTGTTATCCTCCCAAGTAAGAAATGCAACTACATTTGGTCATACAAGCCTTATTGTACACCCCTTCTCAGATACAGAAATCACTTTATACTTCTATAGAACCAAACCTGAAGCCTCCAAAGACTGACAAAGTTACCTCTTAAAAACCAAATCAGAATACATGGAAATACTCACCAATTCAATATGCAGACATGTGTGTAAGTGGCACCAAACAGGCAGCAACACGAGAAGCTGGAATCTTGCTTTTACTCCCAAGTCACTCGGTGTGATTTGCTATACGGTGGTTTCTGAGCAGCACAAAGATTTGTGTCAACTGGCAAGAAAAGTTATTAATTCGTGTTCATCTTTTCCCCACTCCTCCCTCATACCTCATCAAGGAACTCTTGATACTTTGCTTGGCACACTTAGATTCTCTGAAGCTGTCCCTCACACAGAATCACCCACCTTCCAAAAGTGTTTTCCACGTGATAGCCATGAAAACAGCAAGATTAAGTGAAAGACAATCAAACACATTATTTTTCTATACCAGTGCTGAATTCACACAGTAGACACATATAATTAAGAACTACTTTATATTATCTCTATATAGTAAAATTTCACAAAATACTGTGACACCAAACACACTGTTTATCAGATTTTGTGACATCTTATTCAGTTGCAAGTTGGTCATGCTTAATCACCAGGACCTTCCGGAGACCAGAACTTACTCATCTAAGTTGCTTCACTTCCATTAGCTGACCATATTAACAAAATGTACAAAAGCACCATTGAAATGCCTGGATTAATCTGTGGGGCAAAGCTAAAAACAGCCCAAGCCCAACCTCCTACACCAACTGAAAAGTCTGAGCTGAAAAGCAGAAATGCTTGGAGTTTACAGTGTGTCAAAAGAATCAAAGATTAATTTTTACTTCTTACATTTGTGCTCTATCACTGCCCCAAAACTTTAGATGTAGAGTTCTGTCAGATAAAAAACAAAAATTGGGTTTAGACATACTGAGCTCAAGAATGTGGAAAACAAGCCCAAAGCAAGAAATAAAAATAATAACAAAAAAAAATTTTTTAAATTTTTAAAAGCGTGAGTACAGCACAGTTGATGAACACACAAGTCAGGCTTAGTTAGCAGGGTACTTAGGATATCCGACGTGCTGCCTGATCTCACTGTTTGTGATTACAAACCTCAACATCTGGCTCTCAGAGTAGATGCAAATTTGATGGCAGATGTTTGCAAGAATGACAGAAGACTGTTTTGTTGCTAAAAGTGATTAAGGCAAGTTGTTCATTCTGCCACATTTTTGTCACCCTTCCATTTTGAACCATCACCCTTCTGCCTCTTGTCTATCAGTCTTGGACAGGACAAGCCATTTGGCAATGGCTTACTCGATTAAACCTACTCCAAATGTGCCCTCACCATCCAAATTCCTGCTCTTTCCATACCTTCTCCACTTTCAATTCAGAGATCACAGATGATAGCCAAGGCCACCTCACACATTTTGCCTGTGTAGGCTCAGCCCAGATGTGACCATGGAGATTGAACCTTTACATGGCATTCTGCCCTCCCATTTTGCCTTGGTGGCTCCCTCCAGCCCTGCAGAGCAATTCCAGAAGAGCATTGCACCTCTCCAGCACACCTTAGTACCATCCAGAACCTGCAAAACGGGAAGCTGCTAAAGCTTAGCTGAGAAGCAGAAGGGTGTCAATAACCCCTTCTCTATTCCCATCCCAATGAATCCACACCCAGGATAGAAACCATTCAAAGTGACATTTCCCATCTCATTCTGTCGGTGTTAATATTACCTCTCTCCTTGTTCTGTGAATACGGCCTTTGGAGACACAGCCCCTGCAATCAAATGTCAATTGCTAACACCACAACTTGCTTCCAGCCTCCTTTCATTTGTGAATATCTGTTTCCAGGCCACAAAAAGTTTAATTTCACACAGTATAGAACAGACCAAGGCAAGGCTGGATGGGGCATTAAACAACTTGGTCTAGCAGAAGGTGTCCCTGCTCATGGCAGAGGGTTGGAACCGGATGATCTTTAAGGTGCCTTCCAACCCAAACCATTCTGTGATTCATTCTATGACCAAGAGCTTGTCGGAATTTTGGGTGCCTGATAATACCCATTTCCCACACTCCAACCTTAAGGAAGGAAAACACCACACTGTGCTAAAGTTGTCTCAGCTCACACATTTCAGTCTTGAATGAAGCTTTTGACAAAGGAATCAAAAGATGCTAGTCACTAGTTTGTGCTAGTAAATCAGGACACCTCTTTCCCCATCCTTTCTTCTTTTTTTTTTTTTGCTTGTTTCTGTAAAAGAGTCCACCTTCACCCCCTAAACAAGCAAACCAATTGCAAGACACTCTATACCAAAGGGGCTAAGCAGTCCTTGGAAATCCAGCCCTTCGCATCAGCCACAACACTGCCCTTTACCTCCTTATTCATGAGGGGCCTTCTTTGCTCAATTTTTCATGTCAGCACCTCGAAGCCCAGTCCAGCCCTGCTGAAGATAACCATAAATTTTAGCCAGCTTAACATCCTGAGCTGCACTTGAATTCATAACCTACAGGCAGATGACTTCATACGCTTCACCAACCCCGCACGCCATCTGGTCCCCACTTGGCGCTGCCTTGTAGGAGCTCCCTGCCCTGTGGCTTTTGCACAGCTGTTGTGTTCATAGCCTCGGAACTAAACAGAATTTCTGCTTCTGCCATGATTACCCCTAACTTTCTGTTGCTACTCAATATGCCTCCTGACATTTCCAGGCACCATGACTCAGTCGGTTTCAACAATGTCCTACAGACATATGGCAATAAATAGCAAATTTTCCAGAAAGTAACAAAGAGCACCCAGATTTCTGAATGCCCTTTTCAGCTGCAACTAGAAATGAGCTCTGTTCAAAAGACTCTTAATTTTGTGGAAACATGCATTGAACTTCTCTGGATTTCAGATCTAGGCATGCTTCTCTAAAGTGCTCACCACAGACACCCTAAGCTTTGCAGAAACAGCAGGAACATCTCCCAGGCTAAAGTCACAAGACCCTTTTCCTTTGGCAAGAGGCTGACACAGCTCTTACTTTCCCAATAAAATGGCCTGAGGCACATCTTGGAGCAGTACCTGTTCCATGCAGGAGAGGGCAGCGATATACGTGTGTGCACGCTTGGCAAATAAATTGACATGCATTTGGACACACTTCCTTCGAGTGTCTGACTCCCCTGGAGGTTCAGATGCTGCTCATGATCACGCAGTTAAGTCAAGGAAAAATTCCATTATGGCATGTGACAACCTCAGGATGACAACTCAAAACGAATGCAGGTAGACTGATGTTAAATTAAAGCAATCAAAAGTGTGGGACGGAAAAGCAATTGCAAAAGGCACAGGATATGCTGGTGGGAGAAACGGGTTCAGCTTGGGTGAAAGCAGAGATTCACAGCAACCTATCCATTCTTTAAGAGCTGACAGTACAAAATTTTATTTAAATATAGGCACCCACAAACATAAGATGGGAGAAGGGAAAAAGAAGGAGGTTCCTAACGTGTCCAAAGCTGAAATCTGCAAGCCACTTTTGTCATTGGACTCTGCAGGACTTCGGCATCTAAATACCAGCAAGTATCCAAAGCTGGGGCATGTTTCAATAGGAAGTTAGTGAAACTTGAAAAACCTTGAAAATACTTCCTAAAACTCTGTTTACTAAACTTTTACAAACATCTTCACTTCTATTTTTTGAAACTATCCCAACTTCTTCCCACAGCAGAAGTATTTCCTGGAGACATTCATTTGGATTCTGGCTTTTTTTTCCTTTTTACATGGAACTCACAGAGAAAACTTGAAGAAAAAAATAATACCCTTTAATATAAAGCATCAGAAATTTAACAACTATTATTTCGAGTGGATTGCTTCACAAATAGAAAGGGGCAAAGATGAGCTAAAACCAAGGAAACACTCTCCAGGCATCTCTGGTGTGCCCAGTACAAGCACCACCAAGATATATTTAATACATACCTTATGGCAAATTTAGTAACAAATTAATTTAATAACAAATTTGTACTCAGTTTATAGGGGAACCCTCACAGGTGCACCGAGAAGCCCGACACATCCCACAAAACCTTCTCAAGGGTGAAGCTTCACAGCTGGGGATGGCAGGAAAACTCAGCACCCAGGAGTGCTCACCTCACTCCTAGAACAAACACAGCCCTTGAGGCAAACCTGTTCTGCACAACTCCAAAAACTGTCACTCAAAACAGGAGTAAAGCAAGGAAGGAAAACTGGAGTTGTGTTGATGTTCACCTGCCTCGTACATGGGTATGAAGCTGAATGGCATAAAGCTAAATGAATGTTTAAGCTAATGTAAACAGCCTACTGATTTAAAACAAAAATACAGTAAAATAAAACCCAAAAACAACCACCAGCAAAAGGATACAATGAAAGAGCAGCTCAAATATGCAAAGAGTACACAAAAAGATCTCTATTTCAGCAACTAAACTGTGGTAACTAGAGCTGTATCAACAGTACCTCTTAGTGGCCACAGTAATCTGCTACCAAAAAGAGGGAGGAAGGGAAAAAAAAAGAAGAAAAAAAAGTCATGAGCAGAAACATAAGGGAGCTAGAGAAAAAAAGAAAAAAATAGAAGGATTTGGTACCCTACCCCGGAATAATCTTGCAGACATTGATCCAAAGGTAGTGGTTTTCCCCCTTCAATTTTTAAAGAGATGTATGTGAACAGATATCACTCAGCCTGTGTTCTGTGTGCCATATGCCTGCACTTCCCACAAGCCCTGCTAGCAAAACTCACCCCGGCCTCGAAAACTCATATTTAATATGCTTAAAAGCGTACAACCCACTGGAAACATTTCAGATATGTAAAGTGAGATCCAAACCAAGGTAAATAAACTTCATATTTCTTTCCATGTGGGCTGGGGAAGGGGCAAATGGGGAATGGGATACATCTGTCCATTTACAGTGTATCTAGACACTTGAAAACAACAAAGCATATTTTTGACATCCCTGTGCTTCACTTCTGCAAGCTGTGAAGGATTGCCAGAGAGCTGGAACACGGACTTGTGGCTTGAAAAAGGTGGAATCTGAAGATGATGGAGGCAGGGGTAGGGAACACTTTTCCTTGTCCTGCCTGGGGCATCAGTACAAGGATCATGAAGCAGGAGGCGAGGCCTCCAGAGCACACTGCTACGGCAAAGCTTGTAGGCATAAGGCATAAAAAATACACTGGCTATTTTGGGAAGATCATGAGTGTACACTACATTACAATTAAAGTAATGAAGAGGGCAAAGAGTGAGAACCCCAAGTAAAATCTTCCCAGATGTAGCCACATAATTACTGGAAGATACAGAACTAAAATCAAGCCTGCTGCCACCCTCCACCTCATCAAGACATCCCAGGATACCCTTTCCCAAGGGCAATGTTACCATGTAACATCTTCCAGACTTGATAAGTTTAACATTTGCTCAATTTAATACAGAAATAAGCAAGCTGACCACTGGCTAAGTTTAAATTAGTGTTTCTTTGGAAAATAGGAGCAATCAAATGTCCTCTACCTATCATTTAACTGCAGGCTGGAGTACTAAATTTCCTCTGACTCTACCTCATGCCTGTAAATCTTCCAGCCAGTCATTAACTGCCTGGTAAAGGACTGGCACCTCATATATTGTCACTTAATTATACTATGCTACATTGGGCTTCCTAGGAGGCACTCATTTAGCACAAAAACACCTCTAAAGAAAACGATGTAGACAGACTGCCCAAGCCAGAGACGATGAAGAATGCTGCTGACAGGAGAATAGAAATGACAACTAAAACAGCCTTTGGAACGGAAGGAGAAACCGTAGCGACGGGGAAAAAGAAACCAAGCATGGACATTTGAACCATCAGATAAACAGCAGCTGACAGGACATTTTAGATCTGGAAGGAGGGGGCAGACGAGGAGGAGGAGAAGTGCACCAAAGTGGAAATAGAAAATTACCCTCCTGAATGAACGAGATGTGTTTGGAATGAGTCACAGGGGAAGGCGAGTGCAAACATCAGCAAGTTGAGAAGCTGACTGCGCGGTACCTTGCTCCTGAACCCGCTCCTCAGAAACGAGAGACGGCTGAATAAACACAATGAGAAAAACAGCCTGTGCTCACTTCCTACCTTTGCCATGCTGAAATGAAAATGCTCTCTGGGCACAGCCCTACGAGCACAAAGAAGGCACCGCCACAACACAGGCAAAGGACATTCAGCACCTCAGAATTGTCCTTCCTTCTTCTCACTCCAAAGAGATGCTTCGGTCTTTCCCGCTATGAAAGGGAAACCAACCCTGCTCCTGTACAACACACGCTGCACCTTCAAGACCTATTGCCAAAACAATCCAGGCCAGAACTGAACATAAAAGAGCCGTATCAGCGAGGGATATAAAAACAATACCAACGCTGCCATGTGGCAGTAACACACACACACTTCCCTCAGCCACTAGAGCCATTGTGGATACTGCCATGGATGGAGCCTTTACAAAGAAGTCTATGGGAGGGCAGAATTGGATCTTTTGCTGCTCCATAGCTGAGAAAGATTTGGGGTATTTATGATAACAAATGGCTGCAGCAGAAGCTTTCCTCCCCTCCCCCAACTAAACTTTATTTCTCCTCCCCTCTGTAAACATCAGCATTTCTCTCAGTCCCAGCGACATCTACCAGGCTTGAAATCACCACCCTTCAAAGCACAGTTGCAACTGCTGTGCTTGGCAGGTTTACACTTAACTCTGGTGTCATTCAGCTACATCAAGTCACTGGACATAGTCAGGAATTACATGGAAATTGCCAGTGATGGCTATCATTCAAGTAGGAACTTTTTCCCTCACAAAACCAAGTTTTCATTTGATATTACCAAATTTAGGATGGCGAAAATCAAGGTGGAAATTTAGGTTCAGAACCTAAGGTGCATATACTCATATCCCTAAGTGGATTGAAAAAATGTTCTCAATTTTTCCCCCCATTTGTCATTGATAGATTGATACTTTCTATTTGGGAAGAAAACCCACTCCCTAAGAAAACACAAATAATGTGGCAGGCAGTGAAAAATTCGGTTTGCTACGTATTTTTATTTGATTCATCTCCTAAAGACTACTCAGGAAAAGCCTGCTTTGAATCCACGGATAGAAAGAAATTAGGGACACAGCTTGTCTATATTTTTGTCTATATAAAACTGTATGTTTACTATCATCACTGCAGATAAGGAGCTTCCTCAGTACTGAAGATGTTTGCTGAATAACTTTGTGTTCGTACCTGTGCCATGAAGCAGGCACTGTTAGACATACAATTGCCTTATGTGCTACTGAAATAATTGCTACAGACGGCGCTTAAAGGATTTCTAAAACAAGAGGCAGCACTGGTGTGTGTTCCCCCGAGCCGGAGAAAAGAAGTGACTCGAAATCTATCCTTTCCCTTTCCTTATCTCCACATCACTTTGCCAGCAAAGGTCAATTACATGCTCACAAACAACCAGGTCTTAGAATTTGCACTATTAGCGAAACCTTAGTCACCAGTTCCGGCTGCCTGCAAGTATAAAAAGCAGCAGAGCTGCAAGCCTGTGTTAGAGCTGGTCAGGAAATTATACCCCCACTTCCCAACCCACACAAAAGCATTTTAGGAAAATGAACAATTTCCAATTTAATCGGAGTTTCCAGTTTACATGCAGTTACATTTTGTTTGGTTTTGGCAACTAAGCCCTTTTCTCAGTTCAGTAAGTTTTAGTGTTTTTTGAAGACAGTCTAGAAATCCAACCCAAGTGGAAAGTTTTCATTTAAGTTTTTCATTTCATCAGAAAGTTTATTTCTCCCATCCCACAGACTTTCGACCAAATTAACCAACCAGCCTCACAGGAAGAGTCCCTTTCAACACACAGGACTTCCACCTTCTTACTCAATTATTACACACTCGCTTCACATTGTACTACTCAAATCCAAAAATCAAAATCCTAAATATTTATCCTGGGCTTTTTTTCCACAGTATTACTTGCAAAGGTTGAAATCAATTTGTAAAACTTATTCTAAACTAGTGCAAATATGTTTTGAAATATTCATTGTAAATACCATGGAACAATGCTGATACCAACATTTTGGACAGCTTTTTACATGTACTAACAGTACACAAAATCTGAGGAGATTAGCATCTCACTGCAAAACTAAAGGCAGATGACAAGGCTTCAAATAAATTACAGCAGCATAAATCTGTTCTGTTTTCAGGTCACTGAGATCTCTGGACACACCCAAGGGCTGTCTTTGTTTTTTATTATAGGGAAAGAGAAGAAAAATTCACACAAAGGTGCTGCATACAGGAGTTTCCAAATCTTAGAGAAGTTCCACTTCTAAAGAAGGTGAATATGTATATTGGATGCAAACACGGTAATTGCCAGTCAGATTTTGTGTCTGTCAGAAGATATAACAATATTTGTGTTCCTTCAGGGGACAGAAATGTCCTTTTGTACCTGCTAGTTTTCAAACATAACTGTCAAAAACTGTGCAAATCAGAATCTACAAGTTTTAGTATTTTAAAATAAGATTTGTCTGATCTCCTCAATGCAACTTTTACCTCCATTTTGCTCACAACCCCAGCCTACAAACCTCTGTCAAAACTACCAAAGTGAAAACGGTAGATAATTATTAAGACAATAACAATCAGAGTAAGAAACTGTGCTGTCTCTACTCCCTAACATGGATCCCAATTTCATGAATGCCCATTCTCTTTTCATAAATTAATGTCCAAGACACCCCAAACTGCAGTTGAGTGTTGGAGGTAGCCAAACGTGTTGGCCCAGCAACTTCACAGCAGGATGGGATCTTCAGAGCAAACACATGTTGGGGTGGGACTTTACTGTTAATGGGACAAATTCTCAGTGGTCAAATCCTACCAGCTCTAATGGAACTACATCAGTGAGGATTTGGCAATGTTATTTTTATGTTCTTTCCTCTGCTGCTTCCTTAACCATAGTTTAAGACTCACCTTTTAGTAGAAAATTTCCACTTGGAGAAAATCCAGACCCTGTTTCTAAGGAAAGATAAGGACTGTAGTGTTAAATGGTGTGAAAATAAATCATCTTCCACAGTACTTCCCTCAAAGTCTCACTGTGCCTGTTAGAAGACCAAATGATACCTGTGGTAAATATCTGAGCTTAACTATTGGCTCTGATGGATACATATAAAGCAGTTTATGCAGTTTTTATGTAAGGCAAAAAAAAAAGATCTATTTAAAAGAGATTTAACAGTTCCATGCCAAGCTATATGTTCTGTAAAATACTGCTTTATTGAATGAGCTCAGGTCATCCCAATAGGGGAGAAAAATCATAACTACTTTTCCTTGCTTTGTTTTGAAACAGTAAATATTTTCACCCTGGAGGTCACTAAAGTGCTCACTATACAGAGATTACTTATTTCAGCAGCCATGGTTAAGCCACATATGCTGTATTTTATCCTTGTATTTACGGTATTCAACAGAAAGCTGCATTTCCTATATGGGACCATGTCTTACAAATCTGTGTTGAAAAACACACACCTCATGTTTGGCATAAAATTGGCCAGGTAATCACTTAACAAATTGCACCATATTTTAGAATGGCCCATGGATATCAAAAATACACTTTATCCCAAAACATGATTCAGCCCAAGTCTCCTTGTCTCAGCACCCACGTTCACAGTGATAAGAGATTTATTAGGTACTTCCAAAAGGGTTTCTCTATCACAATTCCTGTTCAAGCACACCAGGAGGATAATACATTTCATGTTATCACTCAGGAAACATCGTGCCTTATATCAGTAAACCTGGACTCTCGGGGACAAAAGGAAGGGGGGAATAGCCCTTAAACCTTTAAAGATATGTCAAATAAATCTCACTATAATAAGAAACTTGACATCATAAATGAGCCTTTGATAGAAGCAATATTTCACTATGGATACTTGCAAACTCCGTAATAAAAAGCAATTTAGACTTTCCAAAAGACTATTATAGGGTGGATATGAATGAGAAGTAAGGACAGAAGACTATTAAATCCTGTCTCTAATACATTCTAAAGAGCAGAACATCATAAGTTAAGTGTAAAGCAAGTTTATAATGGATTTATCATGCTTACCTACTCATAGCATCAAACTGCTTGAAGAACAGGTCCTCTTGGAACACAAATCAACCAAGAAAACTGCACAAATAAGAGTATTTTAGTGCAATGACAGAGTAATTAGATTGCATTCTTCCAGAAATCAAAGTGGCACTTGGGCAACAGAGATTTTTTACAGCACATATGCAGTGGTCTCAGGATAAACATGCTAGCCAATGTTCTTTAATTTATTTTGTCATCAAAATAAAAATAATACTAATAAATCATTGTTTTGTGGCAATATTCCTGCTTGTGCACAACTGAGGCTGTTTTTATCTGGCAAAAAGAGAAATAACCTCACATTGAGTAGAATGTATAGGCTTGTACGAAAGTATCCCAACTCAAAAGAAGAAATGACTGTGCTTAGGTTCCAACTGAACCTCTGTGGGAGTTCAAGTGCAAATTATGTAAAACTCATTGGTTAAAGACTACATTCCCACAACAGTACACAAAGCACAAGTGAAAACAAACTTGCACTATCAATTCAACACCATGACTTTCCAAGGCTGGCCAGTCCTGGGGTCCTCCTCAGTCTTTGCATCAGGAACTATAGGAAACAACAAGGTACTGTGGATTATGGAACCGTTCTTCTAGAACCATGTGATTGGAAAACACTGTGCTTCAGCTACGTACGCCAAATCCCAGACTGACACATGCCCAAGGGGCTAGATCAGTTAGCATAGACTTAGCAAACCCCCTGGAGACATCTTCATGACTATGAAATTTTTCTTCAGAAACCACCAAGGCCACATTTGAAAGATCCCTACCTGTGATAAAACTCCATGGTGCAACCTGGACTAACAGAATTTGAACATGTACAAACAGATATTTCTGCTCCCGTTTTCCCTTACCCATTCCTCTGGTATTGAGGATCATGCATTGCTTTGTGCCTCAAGGCTTCAAGTAAAGTTACAAACCTAGCCTGGGAATCAGTCTTTCCCTTGCTAGGAGAAATTTCAAAGCCTGTATTTCCATACAACCTGGAAGAATACAGCCCAGACCAGGGTTATCTCCATAGCATCCCCGACCAGAAGATGTATGCTATACCCTTCCCTGAGACCAACAGCGAGGAGACAACCTTGGAAAAGCTTTCAGAAGGAATTTGGTACACTTGAGTCCTATTTGGGGAAGGACAAAGCCAGGGGACTTGATGCAGATCAAAGCTTCCAGTCATTATTGCTCTAAGTCCAGGATATGCAACAAAATGCACCAAAAAAGCGCGTTCTCATATGAAGTTTGTAGAAATAGGGGTGTTTGAAATGTTCCTGTCAAAATCAAAACCAAGCTTAACTTCTCTAGTTTAAAGCTCTGCTCCACAGCCAAATAGAAATATAAGCCTATCATGTGTGAATGAATTCTGAATTATTTGAGCTGGCTTACAAATTTAAAATAAAAAAATTAAGCACCCCTGTGCAAAAACTAAGCACAGTGTCTCAAGTTTCACAGGAGAAAAAGCTTTACTTCTGAAACTTGGAAATAGCCTTTGGTAATTTTGGTTCTTTTTATCACCTCATGACAAACAAATCCCCTTGATTTTTTAATAAACTCAGTTGTATTTTCTACAGTTTTCATGACTGACAATTCTAAAAAAAAATAAATAAATAAATTCAACTTCAAATACACCAAGCTCAAAATAGAACTTTGGAGAAGATCATTTTTATATGGAAGTCATCAAATCACAGAGAAGACTGTTTTTGCAGCCTGTTGTTCTCCAGGGCTTGTTCTTTGAGCAACTTTTCCAAGAGCAACATTGGTTCTGTTTGCAATTCATCTCTCCAGTGAGCATTTTTAAACTTGAAGAAGTGGCAGTAGGGGGAAAAAAAAAAAGGAGAGGCCAGAAGACAAAAATGTGGACATATTTAAAGCAGGAGTCCTGTAGGAACGAGAGAGTTCAGCTTTGCGTGCATGTGAATGTATTTTAGATTTAAAGGAAGTCTCGCTCACAAGGCAAAACCGCTGGTGGTGTGAATTATACGAGTCCAACTTCCTCCAGTTTGGCAGGGCGGTGAGAGCCCTGCGGAAGGCAGCCACTGTGGTTTGACTCTCGCTGATAATAGCCGACCCTCCCTCCGCCCCCTGAAAACTCAGCGCTCTAAAAATAAGAAGGAAGCAAAAGGAGAGCCATTTCCTTGCCAACACCAGTAGCTGGGAGGCCTGGAATGATGCCATTAGATACCCTGCTATTTATTGCCCATTTCCACCCCATAGGAAGCTTGGGGAAGTAGTTGCCAAAAGAAAAAAAGAAGGGAGAAAAATAAACCTTCCTGTTTGCCTTAACATTTGACAGGACAAAGTCAGATAATTCTAGCTCTACATTTTGCACGTTCTTGCCCACAGTTGTTTTCCTCCAGAGGTTCCTTCTGAAAACAAACAAGGATTTTTATACATCACTGCTTTCAAAGCAAACACAGGAATTATCTTCTCCAGTCTCCTTTGCTGCTTCACTCTCTTTTCACTGAGCACTTTCATTCTGGACAGCACAAAAAATATATATACTCCTTAGTTCAGTTTCCTTCAGAAATTACTGTTTCATATCAAGAGTTTTGCAAGTTAGTTGTGGTTTTAAGAAGTTGTCTCAAATCACAGACATAACTCTGGGGGAAGTAGTGGGAAAAGAGCAGTTAATTGAAGATAACATTGTTTATTATGTCCTCTCTGTCCAGATCAGCGAGGATTCAAACTCGTCTCCTGCCTGCCCAAGGAAGTCATACCTGCTAGGCTAGAAAGGTACTTCAGCATGTTCTCCTAAAGTTGTTCCACTCTATTTAAATCAAGGATTAATTAAAAGGATCAAAACAGACTATCACCTGGTGGAGCTAAGCTAGTCACCTAGCTCAGGCTCTCCAAAGCCTGCTCCTTTGAGGAGTTACGACTTACATCAGAAATGACAATGAAACAGAAAATTTTTCAAAGCTGAGATTAGGTGAGCGCCTGGAGACCTATTTTAAGTGTCTGGTCCAGACTGAAGCTGGCTAAGAAATGGTCCTGATAGAGCCCAGTTCCAGTGCTGAGACAGTCCAAGCAGTGATGCAGAAGGGTAACCACCCAGCTTCTCCAGCCAGGCCACCAGTTTGACTGATCAGGACTGGGCAGATTGAATCCTGCCTGACCCACAGCCTACAGACATGCCACAGTACAATAGAAACTGCATATGGTGGGAACATGTGAAAATACATCATTAGGACAGGGTGGGAAGCTTGTTTCTTGTCCTGCTAACATTTTTAGGATTACAACAAATTCTTCTGCATCAGGACACAAAAGAGGAGACAGAGAGGGAGACGTACCCTCCAACCCCTCCTCTGAAAAAGAGGCATCCACACAGGACAGCCAAAAGCCCAGTAGTCAGAGCTTGTAACAGCGAAGGAACAGGAACCTGAGAATCAAGACCTCATGTTTGGCAGACACATCTCCTGCATTCCCAGGAAAAGCTTTACCCTCCAGGGTATTGGCTATTCTGAGCTCTCTGCTCTGGCTTTCTACAGGAACTCAGTGCCAGATCACAGAAATTTTTCCACGCAAAAGTTTTGTCCAAAGCAACAAGTTTCCATGAAAAGTTTTGATGAAAAAAATGTTTTCTTGGAAAATTCCTAGCAAGCTCTAATCTTCACGTTAAATCATGGCCATGGATTTACAGCAGTGTGCTCCACACATGCTGACTTGAGCCTAGTAAAACTCTACTGAGCTCTGGTTCCTCCTCCACCCCTCCTTTGGGACATGTAAAATCTTGCATCCTCTGGGTTCTATATAACCTCCTGGTCAAAAATGCAGTCTTTTTTTTTTTTTTTTTTTGTGTGTGAATCAAACTCCTGTTATTTCTCAGGAGCAAAGCATCAAGACCTGAGTTTTTGTAACTTTCCCTTTTGTTTTCACCTAGTCACACCAAGCAATTGCCCCAGCAAGAATCATCTCAGATGTCCTCCTGAATGGTGTGGCACAGACTTTACAGGCACAGAAGGTTTTCTGTTACATGCAAAGGGTTACGAGCAACTGAAAATTCTTCCCTTGCTCCCTGCTGTTTTGGAAGAGCAGTGCCATCTTCAAAATAAGCAGGGCCAGTTGAAAACAGCGATGAACCTCCCTCCAGTGCAGTGCACAGTATCATCAAAGCTACTTCTGTAAATGCAAATGTTTGAATTACAATTCTCAGCTTTAATAGGATTTCTGCTTGCACAGAAATTAAGTTATGTTCTCTTGGCAGCTTTCAGTTTCAAGGGGAAATTATGTCTTTCTCTCATGAGCAGCAAAGATCAGGAGGCAGTTCAGCCCCCCACACTTTAGGTTTTTAGAAGGATGTTGTCCTGTTCTTTCCAAAGCCTGCAACCCTGCCACTCATAGTCCCATTATTCCCTTCTTTCAAAGGATAGCACTGAGGACTCAGCACAAAGCTACCTCTGATTGCCTGTCATCCATATTAGAAACTCCAGATCCATGTTAAATTTGGGCTGAAGTACAACACAGTTGTCATACTGGCAACTAAAAACTTATGAAAATCATAAATTTCTATGTGCAATAGACAAAGAACAGACACTGATGGCTAATCTGGCTTGAATTATCTCATATTTGGTGTAGGCCAAGTGCAAGTACGTGGACAGTTCCCCTGGAGCAAGTGCTGTGCAGTAATGTTATTTCACAGCAACTCATCTGCATGCTAAACCTTTTCACCCGGAGCTACGGCTCAGTCAAGACACAGTGTTGATCTGACCTTGATAAGAAGGAGCTGAAAGAACTGCGAACCCTCAGTCTCTGAGCAGAGATTTCTTCCTGGCCAGGTATTAAACCCAGGATTATTCTTTTTTAAACATATCTCTGAACAATCAGTGTGCCTGTGAAACATACCTATGAGGGGAATATATATGGGAGCCATTCAAGTTTCACATATAACCAACACCACTGACTCGACACAGTTTTCTCTTACTTGAAAATAATCAAGGCTTGTGATGTCAAAGCCTCAATCCCCTTTCTCTCACAGCACTAAATCCTGAGAAATCAGTGCCAGTAAAGAGCTACTGCAATATGCACGTTGCAGATGTTATGTGGTGATTGCCAATGGATTGTGGCACCTTCCAGTTTCTGTTCAGTACAACAGAATATGGAAAAGAAAAAAATAATATTTTCCTTTAAGCCTGTTTTCCTTATGCTGTCAAAACATCAACTGCTCTGCCATCTCACTCTCTCTAGCTGATAGCACCCTGCACTTTTACACTGTTTGTACTTGCTCTGCTAAGAACTCAATTTCCTCTGGTGATCTGCATGCAGGCAAATATTGCCCAGGGCACTAATGTATATTTGTTCTTCTTGAATTGCACACAGAAATATTGTTGCTATGCGGCGAGCACAAAACAATCCAGAAGTCACCTGACATCCTCCATCAAACATTTAGGAGTCATCAAACTTAATTTCCCCTTTGTGCCATAAAACACCGAGAGGAAGCTTTAATAGATTGTATTATGTAACGGTTCTATAAAAATAGCAGGCCAGCACTGGAGCACTTCCTTCCTGAGGCCCAATAACCTACGCTGAAAGGATACACACTCGTTTCCCTGGCAACCATGAGAGATGACACTAGGGGAAAAACAGCAACAAAAGGACCATTTTTTGCTTAGTAAAATAAGGTCTGGCTTCAAGCTTGTGATACAGTGAATACAGAGTGCCTGACAGAGAGAGAACTGGTTAATAATTCTGCTCAGGTCCCAGTGACCTTGCAAGGCTGTTAATGCTTTTCATTTCTTTTTGTATTGCCTATGAAAAAAAAAAAAAAATACTAAAACCACAACAGCAAACTCACTTCAGCCACTATTACAGTTTTAAATCTTTTCTTTTTAAATTAAAAAAGAAAAAAAAGAAAAAGAAAAGGAAAAAAGACATTTGATGCAGGACTGTGTCAGAGATTGATCTGACCTGCTAGTATTTCCACATTTCTCCCCTCCACTTGCATAGATCTCAGGATTTTCACATTTTGGTTCAAAAGACTCTCTTCTGTTTCCAAGCCTGCCATGCTTAGCATTCCATTGTCCAGCAGACAGCTGTTTTCAAGACAGGTCCCTTGCAAGTAACCAAAAAACAAACTCTCTCCCCAAAAAACTCATGGTGATACAACACCACACTAAAGGCACAACCCAACGAGCTAGAACACTTAACAACAAGATCACCTCTCTTGCTTCATTCAGCCCTTCCACAGCCCCATGCTCCCACAGGGAGCCAGAGAGAAAAGTGACAAAAATTGTTTTTGTTCCAATCCAACCACTGGGGCTGGAAGTTTCCTTGTGGCATAACCACATGGGCTTATTCTTGTCGCCTTCAGCCTTCCCTGGGCAATTTTTAACCCTTGCTTGTTGCAAGAGTTCCTGCTGAGGCATCTCCCATACCAACACGTTGCTTTCTTCACTTGCCCCTGAGAAACCTCTGGCACATTTGGGTATTACACAGTGCAGTGGCAGTGGACAAACACATCCTTTTGAGAAGATTTAAAAAAAAAAGAAAAAAAATCAGTTGTTTTCTCTACAATCTGGAAAGCAGCTGTTTAAGGCTCATTTTTAGCCTGTCTGAAAAATTCCATTCCTCCTCCTTGTCAGTCAATAACAGGAGGAAACGCATTTGAACAGGAAATGCAGTGGTACATAACTCTCCTGCTGAGCAACTCCACCATCTTGAAGCGCTCCCAGGCTCCTCACACAAGCGACAGAAATGTCACACGTCCTGCTGAGGAGGAAACCCAGGAACACAGACACTAGGTGATACATCCAGAATACCTCATTACTCCACAGCAGCAGGTATGCTGGCTGGAATGCTATTTCTGTCATTACAGTTCCCTTGCTAAAAGCATGTCTTCAGTCTTCAAGCGGATATTTGGATATTCCCCTTCATTTCCTCTTGGAAGTGAAAAGGTGTTTGCTGTGGCTGTGTTTCAGAGGGGGATTAAGTCACCCCTACGCATTACCTGCTTCACAGGATCACACACGTTCCTTTAGACCTGTTCACACCGGGTGAAATTCTCCCTTATGCAGCACAAGGCCAAGGCATTGCATAACTATTTAAGAGGTTAAACAGGATTTGAGGGGTGTGTAAGGCACTGTAGCTGGATAAATTTCCCTCAAGATGATTTAATTCTGACACACTGACCCTTTCAAACACATACGTGAGGCCTTTATGAAGTGTTTGGTTTAGGTGGAAACTGGTGAGAAACAAATTCTTCCGCCACCTTCAAGGAAGTTTCATGTGGACTCTCCTGTGCACAAATTCTGCCCAATTCTGGCTGGGTGCAATGCTCTGTGGCTCCCAGCCCTAAGGTTAGCACTGACACAAGTCTCCCCAGCAAGGTAGCAAAAGACCACAAGGCCAACTGTCACAGTGAAGTTCAGCTCCATTAAATCCAATGGCCCAAGGGGATATGCCCTAATCTAACACGGCACAGAGCCTCTGAATGGTGCAGAAGCAGCAGCAGCAGCAGCAAGGGAACCTGGCACAGAGTCCCAAGAAGTGAAGAGCCCAATACCAGCACAGTGCCTGTGTGGCCCCGTGCTCGTCCAGTGGCACAGTTGGTAGGCAGGGAGGCAGATGGAGTAATCCCTCAGGTGTCCTACAGCTCCTGCTCCTACCTGCACTGGCTGCCTGGGAGCTCCCAGCCCAGCAGCCAGATTTGCTGACTTCGTTGCAGGCTTCATTAATTCGGAGAGAAAACCCTCTCTCTATCAGAAACGCCCCGCTCGCTGCCGGTCGAGCAGCCACTAACAGTGCCCGCTCCCACTCTGGACAGGATGGCAGCTCAGACACAGCTTACTTGCAGCCCAGTTACTTAGTTACTATGTTAATTAAGCACCTAAGTAGGTAGTGCATTAACATGTCAGGATTTCAAAAGTTAATATGAGCTCACTGAGCATTTCCACTTCCGAGTCACAGAAACCAGCACAGGAATAATTAAACCAGCTATAAATGCCTCCAAAATGTAAGGCTCACATAAGAGAGACTGTTCATCTGGTGTAAGATCAGAGTCCAGTGCTATTTGAATTTCAAGGGCAAAAGCAAACAACATCTCTGCCTCAGAATATTTTAACACAATAAAGGCAAATTCACAGTCAGAGAGAGTTAAGCCTGCAAAATTACCCCCAATGTACTTAAGACAACACAAAACACGGGGAACACGCAGCAGTCCTGAAGCAAGCTGTAACGGGGTGAAACAGACACCTGAGAGCATGCCAAGGCAGGTTAGTGTTGCCAATTAGAGCATGCTGAACTTGCAGCCACTAGTACCTGCTCGCTGCCCTGCAGACACACTGCTGGCAGCGGGCTGTTAACATTCAACCAGGGCCCTGGGGCCGCTGCGGTGTCTTGGTGAGGCTGTGCAAACCTACACAAGCTCCCTGGCTTGAGGGTGCACCTATGGGTTCAACACACACAACCATGGCACTCTTGGAAGATGACACAAGCAACTTCCTACAGGATCTGTCCAGCCAGGAGCTAGGCCTGGATTGCAACAGCTAGGCTAGTGTACTGATCCTGGCAACGGCGGTAAGAATTAAGGACAAATGCTTTTTATTCTCAAATTAGCCATTTTCCCGGTTTACCTGATTATGTGAATTTTATCATTTCACCTTTCTGACCGCACCAGAGAGAACAGGATCCCCAAAGGCAGGCAAAGCTTTTGATATTTTTAGGTTTGAGAGAGAGCCAGCTTCCAAAATAAAGTGCATCTTAGGATCAGGTCCTTCAGACTTACATCTGAATCCTTCCAGTAACAAGCTCTCAGCTGTTTAAAACAGGTGCCCATGCTGTAATATTTTCTCTTGTGGAGAAGAAGGTTATGTATTAAAACATAAGAGCTACCACGCTGTCTCAGAATAAACCACCTGTCCCAACAGCCTGTCCCCCAGTTGTGGTGGAGAGCAGATCTCTAAGAAGGAGCAGAAGAACTGGGTGAGCACACACGATACCTCCTGGCAGTCTCCCAGCAGCCAACCATTTGAGGATCAGAAACTTCCTGTGCCAGACTCCTTTTTATCTATTTAGTCACCCTCAATTAATTTCTCTTTCATGAACCTGTCCAGTTGACCTTTGTACCCATAAAGCACACTATCTGGTTGCTCTAAGTGGATAGACAGGTATCCATGGTATGTGAGGCAGCAGCATTTTATTGCTACTGAAGGGAGGAAACTACCAACCAAGAGCTTTTGCAAGACTGCCTGCTTAACACAGCTCGTGATTTCCCCAGGGCTGCCGCCCACCACGCAGGCTACGTGACAGAATCAAGGAGGTAGGATAAAGCTGGACATCTCAATGCTACCAAGTTTGTAGGGACACAACAACTAGAAGCCTGAAAACAATTCAGGATTCAAGAGGGTTTTTTGATGGCTGAACTGAGCCTCTGAAGTATCTTAAAGCAAGCAGGAGTTTGCAGGAGCATCCCTATTTAAAGTCCTATAAAGGTGACTCTGTAAGACGCATCAGAGGATAAGACAAAGAAATACATTTCCTTAGCTCCAAATCCACAAAGAAGAAACCAGTGACTGAAACCATCAAATAGCAATCTTTAATTAGTGCCTCACTAAAAGCTTGCTGTGGTGACACATTAAATGAAGACAGGGAGAGAAATGAAGTGGCATAAAAACACTTCAGACACGCTACCACGACTTTGAAGCCGAAGTTCCATTGATCCTCATCACAGCAAGAAAGATCTCATACGACTAAAAATAAACCCACCAGAACCATCAAAGCAAAAGTTACTGTCTCCTGGCACTACTGAAAGATTCACCCGTAACCCCCCTCACTGGTGTGCCAGCAAGAACTGCAGTACTTAAGTCCTACTTGAGCATTGAGAACAGCCTTTAAGTGGCATTGGAGTGAAGCAAAGCAACCATGCAGACTCCTTGGACGGGAGGGAGTTCTGCCATCTGTGCTCAGCATCTGCATCTGCTCAACGGATCAGCTTCTGTTACTGTGTGCAGCAGCTGAACAAAGCACCTTTCCCTCTGGAGCCTTTTTCCATGGTGAAACTGAGGCATACACATCACCCAAGCTAGTCCTCTGATCACAAAGAATTGCTCTTCCTGTTATACAGACTCAAAATTAACCCGAGAAGAAGGTGGAACTTGAAAACCCTTTTAAAAAAAGCTTGGAAGATCTCTGAAGGGAAGCCCACAAGAGAACAGATTTTTAAAGACCTCTATTTTATTTACTCAGCATTGAGCAACCTTGACTGTAAACCAGAAATGGATAAATTGGGTCCCAGAACAACTACATTATTAAATAAAAACACATCACAGACACTTAACAAGAGTCTCCTGAGAATAAAGCCATGGAAAATCACCTAGCATGTCCAGTCTCTTGCCTGGAACATAGGCAGAGAATGCTTTTGCTGCCTGCGAAAGGACAGAGGGAAAGGTCACGATCTCACCCTTGCTCTGCACCAGTGCACACACTTCATTCTTGGTAGGGATGCTCGTGCTGTCTCTGTGATTTACACTCTCCAGAGACTCCTGGAAGGAGTGGAGTCTCTGGAATCCTGTCTGAGCCAGCCCAAGCACTGTAAGGTTTCCTACAGCATGTAATCTAGGAATACCATCCCCTACCATGCCTCCAAAAGCCATGGACAAGCCTTCTACATGCAGATATTCACACTCTCTAAAAATAGAAATCCTTGTGCCTGCAAGCACATCTCACCACCATGTATCAGCTTCTATCACTGGAAGCGTTGAGGAGCCTGCCAGTTATACAGCACACTATGAATCAAACCTGAAATAGGCAGAGAAGATAATGGAAAAGTGTAAAAAAAAAAAAAGGCAAAATGACATTTTTCATGTCCAGCACTGAGAACTGAGTCCACCTAAATCACAAAAAAGCTCCATGTTCCCTGCTGCTCCCAAGTATAAGCTGTACTCCAAGCAGATCCTCTGCTGTTAGCTGTTACTTCCCTCAGGCAACTCCTGCAGGGAAGTTAATTCTGCTTCCAAGTCACATCTTCAGGGCTCTTTTTGCATGTTTGCTGTCAGGCATCCAGCACATCAAGGCAAACATTTGGAATAAAGCCTTGGGTGCAAGCCACATTTGTTGCTAAATAAACAAAGCCAATGCTACAAAAAACAATCATGCTTCAAGGTATAAAGCAACTGGGTTTTTTGGCCAAAGAAACACCCAGCCCCTCATTGTAGCCTCTCATTTGGGAAGATACCTGGGCAAGTGATACCACTGCTGCCTGAAGCACTGATAAAGGCCAAAGGCTGGGAGCGGCCAGGAGAGGAGATAAGCCATTGGACTGACCTAGCAAATCACACCCTTTGTTCAGCGTGTTTCCTGGGGATTTGAAACAGCTCTTCCCATTCTCTCTAAACCCAGATAAATAAAGAGTGATGGCTTTAGGGCTTTTCAAGTGACAGGAACAGGAGGAAAGACAGGCCTATAGTAATGGGCTTTAACAAGGGTGCTATCAGCTGACATAGGGACCCATATATTAGCTTATTGAGCAGATTCCTCCCACAAACATTGAAAATAGCTTGTTCCTTCATATACAACTCTAGTAAAGCTTTAGTACTTCCTATATCCATGTTCCTGACTAATTAAAACAAAACCAACCCTACCACAACCAAAAAAAGCCAACACCATCCTGAAAAGGCCAACCTACAGCACAGAACTGGGGGGAAGAGATTCATTTTCAGTGCTGTAACCCCCTCATGAGTCTTATCTGGTCTCAAATATCTGATAAGTATCTGACACCCCAAGGCAATTTCCAACTACTGAAATTTCAGTACAATACTGAAAAAAAGGCAATAATAGTGTTGCAGGTTGCATGGGACAAACACTCAGTGTCATTAGAGAAGAGCAAAGAGCTGGCACAGAGCACAACAACCCTCTCCATGGCATCTGTTCTTACTAGTGCTACACCACCAGGAAAACAGTGGTGCCACCTGAGCATTCTGAAGGAGCGGAAATGGCATAACTGAGCTGCAACATACTCTGAGAAAAATTATTTGCACTTTTTCTTCCAGATCTTCCCACACTCTCCACCTAAGCTGAATAGAACACCCACAAAAAAGTTTGTGGTTAGGGCAAAAGTAAACCCATTATCAAATTTCTCTGAGACTGTCCTGGAAGTTTACATTGTAAGAGGAAAGCCAAATTTTATGCATCTGATTATGAACACCACACACCTCAAAGTAAACATGGCTAGCCTGGGACAGAAAAGGTTCAACAACTGCAGGAAGAAACGTATTTGACATGGGGAGTATTGTAAATGAACGCTAAATTCTATCAGCTTATTTCAACAGCTCTTACTCACTAACAACAGCCCTTGTCTTTAGTTTGGTTCCTTTAAGTTCAGCACTTGTCTGCATAAATGTTTTGTGCTCAAATATAGCTGTACTGGCAAAAATGGGTGCAATATTCCGTAATGCTCTACAGATGGATAAGGAATTCTCTCTGTGATGCTTCTGACAGTCCCTCTGTGCAATTCAAGAGGTGTATCAAATATTTCTAGTTATCCTCTCACAGTCATAAAAGCCAAAAAGAAAATTAAGGGCAAAAATTTAAATACTATAGCTGAAATACAGAAAGCTGAAGTTATTAATAGATTTTGGATAAAAAAATATAAAATGTGTTTTGTAGAAGTATGGAAGAAATGAAGTTGGCTCTAGACCAAAAGGTGTGTGTTTTGGGACTTGATGGTTTTTTTCCTTCTAGGACTCAAAAAATTTGACTTCTCACTGTAAAAGAGGTTTCACAACTTTAGGGCAGATCAGTCAGGCAGACACATACACAGTGGCCAGTAGAATTCCTGGTAGTTTCTTCCAGAATATGTATCAGCAAATGGTCTCCAAGATTCAAGACAAATGGATTTGAGTCCCAACAGTGAATGGCTGGTCTGTTCCAAACAAAGCACAAAATCTACCTCTTTTCAGTTTGACCAGGAACACATTTGAATGAAGTCAGTGAAGAAAAGCAGTCCCATTCAGAGCATTTGCCTACTTTGAAAGGTCTTAAACCAATGAGGATCCCAACAATTATTCTAGGAGATAGGTATTTTTTCCAAGCACTTTTGTCAGTTTAAACAAAATTTTTATTTTTGCTAAACTTTGGGATTCAAGTAAACTAAAAACCTCAGAATTATTCTCAGGTCAAACCCATGAGATCCAAAGAAAAAGGGCTAATTTCACATAGTTTAGGTACTGAATCATATGGTAAAGCTGGGCTCACACAGTAGTTTTTAGGACAACATGTTTACCCAAAACTGGATAAACAAAATCTGTGAGGAGTTCACCCACAAGCGCATTTCTGGCGCTCTTTCTTGGCACAGATGGGGACAACTCCCATCAGCTTGAATGGAAAACTCACCTGTTTATGCCAGGACTGACTTTGTTCTCCAGCACCTGCAAACACAAGGCAGAGGACCAGCATCCCCACAACGAACTGAAATTTCACACCTTTGTCAGGTCACTCTTTTTGATGAGGTGGACAGCAGTGGTCAACCAGGATGTGGGCTGGTGTGTTCTCAGAGATATCCAGTATACAACAGACACTGTGCCATATTTAAGCAAAAAAAAAAAAA
>VZTE01005202.1:1305773-1320410 GCA_013397775.1 Eulacestoma nigropectus
TAAAAAAAAAAAAAAAAAAAAAAAAAAAAAAACACCTTCTGTCCATCTTAAGGACTTGTTTGGAATTATAAAGACATATGGTATTTTTAGAGGCTGAAACAAACATACTGACTCACACTCACCACTGCCAATTGAGAATAAGGCACATTTACTGATGTAACCAATGTTCCACTTCAATCTGCTTTCCCATCAAACCTCAATGTTTTATTTTAGCTGCAAAAAGGTTTATTAAAACCCTGTAGCCACATGATAATTTTTTCAACTAAGAAAGGCGATGGAAGGCTCAAAAAACCCAAACCTATGCAGTTCCACTCCTGTTAAAAATCACCCAAAGTTGCATAGCATTCCATGGAGTTCATATTTTATTGTGCTGTTTAAATGAAAAGAAAAATAGTTGTTGCTCTGATTTTTTCTTTTTACAGACTCAAAATCAAGGAAGTATAGGATAGTATCTCCAACTCTGTCACCAAACCCACTTTGTGGATTCCTTTTGCTGTCTTTAACTGGCAGAAAATAATGATTTGTATTTGTCCTACAACAGCACCTTTGCCCTCTTCCCCACAAGCTCAGGTTTTCTGTTATATGAGTTAAGACACAGCTGAAAAGCACATAGATGCTTACCCACCCATTTCAGCAAGAGCTGGAAGTTTAAATCCTAGAACCTGAGCTGTGTGGGGGGGTTAAAACTTGTTAGAATGGAAGGTGATGAACATGATGTATTTATCAGCTGGTTGCAAAGATTATCTCTTAGACACGAAGCAAGAATATCTTGGCAAGAAGATACCCAAGATAGGGTATTTTAGTTTCCTCTATGTTCTGTTCCCAGAGAAGCAGCTGAGTGAATGACACACCACTTTTCTCCTAGATGACAGCAAACAAAAAGCACAGGAAAAATTTATACCGTAGTGAATCACATGCATATTTTGACTGGTGGAAGCTCTGCCAGAGAATGGAAAGAAAGATTAATTTAGTTGGTTTATCCCTTCCTTCAACTTCCACGCAGACTAAAACAGTGCCTTCTCACAAAGGCTGCCCACACCCTGGCGTGGCTCCAGGCAGGCACTGGTGTGTGCCGGCTGTGTATCAGACAGCACTTTGTCCTGGCCAGGATGTGGTCTGCCTTTGTAACGAGGCCTCTGCAAACGGGCGCCCATCGGCCCCTGCAGCCGGCTCTGGCAAACACCACTTGTCCCTTCACTAGACATAAATGAACTGTAACTACCTCAAAGGAGAACAAACAATATAAGAAAAGAGGGGAAAACATCCAGATTTAACCAGATTAACGATAACGGCTCTCCCGAGGGAAGGCTCCCTGACTAGGAGAATTCAGGGAGTTACTAGCAGCCATTAACCACGTTTCTGGTTTGTGATGTGCCATGCAGTGAAAAATACAAATCTATTACTTCCCCTGTAGAAGCATTTGGGAGGATTATTAGCTTCACGGAAGACAGATTAGTCACAGCATAAACTGCTGCTCTAAACATTTCGTATTTGTTTTGCATCCCCAGCATCCTGCTAAAAATAAAAGTGACAGGAAAAAATATCTACGCTGGGCTTCAAAGCAAATGCACAGCACCACCACGACCATCACCATTCCTCTGTTGCACTAAATACTTGTTATTCATCCTGAGCCCTTATTTTTGTCATTTCATTTAAGCCTTGAACACATGGACTTCAGAAAAACTGTTTCTTATCAGAAATTGCTATTGCAATGTTTGTATTAAGAGAAGGAGAACAACGAACAGCAAGGAACTCGGAGTTTTTCCTCAAACTTTCTTACCTTAGTCCTGCCAGAGTGTTGTTAATGCACGATCTTGGGAAGAAAGATTAACAGAATTTCCACTGTGTCTGTTTTTCAGGGATGCAGGACTCCATTTCTGAAAGCAGAGAGACTAGGGTGACTGAAATCTGAAGTACTGATACTGTGCTGGAAGAATGGGTGCTGACAGCAAGCTCTTAACTCACCAGCAGATGCAGGTCTTGTCGACTGTATTTAAACTCAGTCACAGAATCAAAAATGCCATGAAAGCAGCAAGAAACAAGAAGCAGCCAGACTGGCCTCTCTCGTGATTAACACAAGATAACCATCTACAGACTCCATCATTTTGACTAGAGAAAACACAGTTTCAAGGGACTACTGGACCCTTGAACTGGATATATCACATTTAGATAGTGGCACACTTGCACCAAATTAAAGCAAAGCAGGTACAGCTGACACAGAAATAAAACTCCTCTCAGAACCCTGAGCTATTCAGCAACTTAAATATTGGTGCCCAAGTGTTAAAGACCACAGGTCTCAGGCCCAGGGCAAATTATGCAGATAATAAAAAGTAGAATAGTTAAGTATGTTGGATTCAGCATATTTGCAGCATCCTCAGGCAAACAGATTCCTATTCCATCCTGACTTCATCACAGAAGACCACTTCAACTAAGCCTCTTCACCAAACTTCAAATCAGCAAGGTGATACAGCCACCTCTCATGTGCCAAGCAATAAAACAGAAATTAACACACTTTGGGCTATTCCAGAAAAAAAAAAAAAAACCTGCTGTTTCTAACTCTTTTTACTCCAGAAGCTTCTTACGGAATACCACCAGTAACAGCTCCCACTGTTAAGCAGAGCTCAGTTAGTAAACCCTGTGCCAATAAGTTAATCAAATTTGAACCTGTGGTCAGCTATTCCTTCTTCGAGAAAACTGAGGACTCTTCATCTTCCATAATTTTTTAAATGGACATTCCCCAGCTGCCAGGCAGAGACAGACTCTAAACTGCATCCCAACTACACTGACAACATCCATCAGCAGGTGCTTGGCACAAAGCAGCTCCCTGCTTCTGGTTTGGGAAAGAGCTTCTCCAACCAGGAAGGTCTAGGGCACAGCAATGGGAGGCCCTTCCCTTCAACTTGCTCCGTACAGAAGGGACTCAGCAGTGCTCCTGGTCTTCACTTACTGCTCAGTTAATGGTTTGGAATCCCTTTATGTACTAAAACCTCATGGCTTGCACTGCTGTTGCAGCTAAGGGTCAAGTCAGGAGTGGATCCAGCAAAGGCTAACATTATTCCAGGACACTCTGAATTGATGCACTAAGAACTGCTGTGACACAACATCCAGCTGAACCTCTTTTTCATCTCAGTTATATCAACACTGGGGTCAAACAACATACTAGAACAACCTTCCCCAAAAAATTACCTTTGGGTTTATAAATCTTATTTACGCACTTAAAAATCACCTGTGCCTGTCTACAAAGATTCCAGTTTGGCAAGAACACTTGTCTGTGTTATTGCACAGTCTCCAACAACGTCTTGCTTCTCACTCTCTTTCGAATGTTTTTGTCTCCCTAGAGCACCACCCCCTTCCCCAGCCAGTTCCACTCTGCTCCTAATGGACATAGGGTTAAATTTACAAAGTGTTTTTATCCTAATTACAAGCTTTTCAGCTAGTACCTTGGTCTCAGCCTCAGCAGGAAATGATATGCAAAATATACTTTCATGCATCTGACAGTCCCCAAAACTACCGGTCATATAAATTCTGACAATTTACTCTAATTAAAGCTAAGCAGTGTCGTGTGTGCTTAAACGGTCAATCTGTCTTGAAGTAATTACACCTGAAGGCAGGAATACATCAGTTTCCTTCTCCAGGAATTAAACTCAGATGGGGCAGCTGAGAAACAGTCAAGGGACATTTGCTAATGATTAAATCCAAATCACATCTCCTTTCAGTGCTCTTACCAAGTACAAGCTGCTGCGTGGATGCTGACGGATTTGTGGAGGAAGGAAGCAGATGGTACAAGGCACTTGTCAACACAGCACTGCCTACACAAGACTCTCTCTCACACCCAGTGCTGCAGAGGCTCGTGCTCTGAAGCAGCGCATTAGGGAGGCAAAATGAGACTCTGGGAGAATGTAAAATATATATTATGCTTGCAACCAGAAGAGCCAGCAGGCAGAGCTCCTGGTGTGCTGGAGAACTCCCACCTTCCACACTTCCAAGCTGAAGATGTCTCTCGTCTCTTGATGGTCCTTTAGAGAAGACCAAAGATGACTTCTAGAAATAGCAACAACATTGACTCAGTCAGGAAAAGATGAAGAGGCTGCATTGCTCCATCCAAATCCTCCTTCCTGCTCTCGTGTACAGAGCAAGGAGCACAGAAGGCAGAGAAGGAAAGACAAAAAAAGAAATCATTAACCACTAACCACACTTACACAACCATATTTTGCCGTGCCACTCAACAGCAGCACGTAACTCCAAATTCCCATAAGTGCTGACACAGTGCTCAAAGACTGTTAGTCAGAAGGATGCTTACTTTGGCCCCCTAGGAGCTGACAAATTCCGCTTTATCTCCCTGGGATCTGACGAGCCCATCCTGTCACACGGGAAGACGATTATGAATGACAATGCAATGAGTAACTTCTTAAACAGGCAAAAAATATCTGACTTGAATATTCTGCTTAGATCTTCATCCTTTGCTGGTTCACTGACATGTGCTAAGTGTCCCAAAAGGAGAAGGACATACTACTAGAAGACAAGTCTACTTCAGCAGGAACCAAATTTACTACCATTCAGGAGATAATGTCATCAACTTACAAAAGCTTATATAGATGCATCACTAAAAGATTAACCTAAATCCATGTTCAGCCTCCAAAAACATAGTTTGAAAGATGCAATAAAATATGAAAGGACATGCCAAGGACCTGTGCAGCTCTTATCCCTAAGCTATCCATGATTTGTCCACCCTCAAAACAAAACAAAAAAAAAAAGGCAGCTTTTTGTCAAGTTTATACTTGCACCCCTTTCACAAGAAGTGAAACTATGTCCCCTCCCATTATCCCATTAATCATCTTCCTTATTTAAACACAAACATAGTTTTATTTGGGTTAGATTAAAATATTCTGAAGGATACCTATTTAGGAGCCAGAATTCTTTATTCCATAATTACAATACAATCCAGCCATACTCCCCAGAACAGGCCAATTCTTTCTACCCTCTGAACTGGGACCTTTTGAAAATGCCAGAAACAGATCTCTTCTGGTATATGTAAAATATTCTTCTGGTACTTACCTAGAAATATTTTGAGTTTTCAAAATGCAAGCATAAAAATGGAAGAAATCACTCTGTGAATGAATGTTACAGTTTGTGTTTTGTTAAACTATTCCAGAAGATTAACCTGCTAAAACACTTGGGGGTGAATGGGGGGCTTTAAAAAGCTGCTTTGGTATTAAAAAGCGTGCAGTATTGGGCACAGGAGAGAAGGGAAGAGACCAAAACAAAGAACACAGTTTTCCATTATCAGAACAAGGCAAAGCAGGATCAGCTGCTTTTTGAAGATAATTTGTTGTTGTGAGAGACCTCACAGAGTCCCCAAGGCTGCATTTTCCATTCCAGTCTCACCGTGGAGTATTGGTTGCATCAAGACTGTTGATCACTGCTAATTGTGAGGACAGCACTGGGGCAGGAACAACTGTCCCCGATGAAGCCAGCTGAGCCAGTAACTTCATTTTAGCTTTCTTAAGGGTTTTGGATGTTAGTGAATTCAGGTCACTAACAGGAGTGGGTAGGTATGTGCCTGCTCTAGCAGTGAAGGATGTAAGGACAGTAAACCTATTTTCTTATTTTAGCCCAGCTAACAACAGAATAAAACTAACTTTTACCATTAAACCTGAACCCAATAGCTTAATCCAAGTGTAAGGCTTCTCAGCCACAGCTGTCTTGCCCTTTAAAAAAAGGAAAGGAAGAAAAGCCAAGTAAATATTCTCTATGGAGACATTTAAGATTCCCTTCCTTCCCCCCAGCAGCAGTAATGTATGTATCTTCATCTTTTGGACTTTTTCCAAAGTGCTTAACTTTGGAATTTACATATTATGCTTGCCACAGCAAGTGTCTCTTTAGACTAACGCTCCTCTCCCATACAGGTCTAAATTCTGTCACTCCTTTTCCCCAGAGCTCGCAGTAACGAGTGGACGGCTTCTCTGCAGCAATTGTGGTCTGTCAGAAAAAACAAAGCAGAGGAAGTATGTATCATTTGGATGTCTCCTTAATTTTAGTGTAACAATTCCATTTTTAGGTACAGAGAGTCCATAATAGAATGGGCATATCCGAGTTTAGCACACAAAGCTCTAAATAAGACTGCTGCTTTACAAAACCACAGCACAGAATGGCAATTGTTTCTAGCGTGGTAACCACAGTGATTGAGAGATGCCCAAAGTAACTCGTTTTTTAAAGGGGAAACTTCAGTGTGTGGTGGCAAGCTCTGAAACCACCAATATAAATGGATTAGGCCGTGAGCACAGCAAACAATAGTCCCATTACTTTGGCTTAGGTCTGTTTTCACAGAGCTAGAGAGTACTTAAAAAAAAAAAATCACCTTGGTCTTTCCAATATCACTGGAGGGCTGGGCCGGGACAGAGACACTTTCTGCAGGCGCACACCAGGATGTGCTAATATTATCAAGCCTTTTGCTTTGTTGTCGTGCTATTCTTACTTAGCTTCTAATGCTCCATGAATGCATGACTGCTGTTTCCAGTCCACAGAACAGCTATATTACTGGAGGGTCCAGCCTGTTGTTTTTCTTCGAAGCTAGGCTTCAGCCTTGGTTAATGTTTGCCCAGAAATATGTAATTGCGGACTTCCTCCTCATAAACCGTTCCAGAGCACAGGCTGCCATCCTTCCATGTTATTATTATCTGTGTGCCTGCAGGCTAAAGCAGGGTGTGCTCTCACATTCAAGAGGAGAGATAACCCTTTCCTTGCAGGAAAGGCACTCAATGCCTTGGATTGAGGCAGCTGCTACTAAAAGAGGTGACTTGAAAGCTTTACTGGTGTTATTTTCTGCCCTCAGATTATAGAATAAAAATACTTTTAGCACAGGCCTACCAGGTCACAAATAAATGGAAGGGAAGCTGAGTAAAAAAATCATGGAATCATAGAATAGTTTGGGTTGGAAGGGGCCTTAAAGATCATTTAGTTCCAACCCCTGCCATGGGCGGAAGGGACACCTTCACTAGACCAGGTTGCTCAGAGCCCTGTCCAACCTGGCCTTGGATACTGCCAGGGATGGGGCATCCACAGCTTCTCTGGGCAACCTGTGCCAGGTGCCTCACCATCCTCACAGTAAATGGACCTTTTAAGCCATTTAGTTCACAGCCACTGCATATACTTATTTTTGCTTCTTAATTTTTTATTTCTGATTGTCCACACATTTAAAAAAATCCAAATTTCAAAAAAACCAAGTTTATTTTCTATGTTTTTCCCATATAATTAAATACTGTCACCTATGGAAGGAAATAAGAAACCTGGAGTAATTTTTGTATAAACTTGGATTTTCAGATAGCAAGATATTAATTCAGCCTAGGAAACATTTTCTGGAGAAACAACAAGCAAACTGAACACACTTATTTTAATTTTGGGCACAGGACTTCAGTAGTAGAAATGCAGTATCAGCCATGACAGCAAAGCCCCAGGTATTAGCAGAAGGTAGGTAATGTTCAGGATTTACAGCGGTAAACATGCCCTTATAAAGAAAGCCTGTCTGATTTTGAGCTACTGAAATAGATCTAAGAACCTCTCCTCTCCTAGGAATTGCCCACATCTTCCATGGATACCATGAAGAATCCAGGGCATAATCCTTGCAATATTATGTTGAATGACCAGAAGGTTTGTAACGAAACAAACTCAAGAAACACGAGAAATTAAACAGATGAAATCTCTTCGGATACTTTGTAGGCAACAGGTCTTCTAAGGTCTTGGCCAGATCCCTGCTGGAGATAGCCTGGCGTGCTTTCCAATCTCGACATTCCCTCTTTGCCCTCAAACCATCCAGATCTGGGACCTGTCAGAGTGTGTTAAAGCTCACATCCAGTCTATTCACCTGGATTGCCTTTATGGAGAAACAAGGGTAAAGTGGAAGCCAATTTGAGCCCAGAATCTCACTCTAATATAGACTCAGGGTATGCCTGGCACATGCACCTAGTCCAAGGAAGACCTGTGTCAAGACCAATTGGGAAGACCTCCTGGGTCAAGGAATCAGGCATAGTCTAAGGAGTTCACTGTCCTTGAATAGACAGATCACAGGAAACGGGGTGGATCAGGCAGAACCTGCACACTAAACTAAACAAACCCATGTCCAGCTCCTCTGCTCGGAGAGATTAGTGAGTATCTGGAGTGCAGTGAACTAAAGCAGTACCTCAGGTGGAGGAGTAGTACAGTGAAAAGCCTTCACTTCCTCCCAGATTTAAATTCTTTGACAAGAGCAACAGCTGGAAAAAGTTTAGCCCTCACTTAAACCAAAAGGTATCTTTATTTCTGACAACTGCTGGGTTTGAAACATGATGTTTTTAGTAGCTTTCAGATGCCTCCTCTTCCTGAGCTCACTACAAACTGCATGACAGTTTAGAGAAGGGCTGGGTTCCACATAAAAATGAGATACAGCAGAAAGATATTTTAAAACAGAACAGAAAAGGAGTGACAGCTTAGAGAACAGACTTACAGCTACTAGGTTATTTTTGGAAGGAAAGGGCTAAGCAAGTCTTGGGGTAACAAGTCAGAGCTCCAGAGACATTGAGGACAGACTCTCACAGAGAAATTACTGAAGGGCCAAGAGTCTACTCTCAAGCCAATTACAATTTGCCATGCAAGGGAAGTCACCTAGTCAGGCTGAAAGCACACATAAAATGGAAATTATCTTCTGAATGAGTAGTGGGTTTCCACGACTGACAAACCCACTGTCAGCTCAGACTAACCCATATGACAGTCATCCACAAGGTGTTATAGCCTGCCCTAAGACATCCCCCTACAAACAGGAGTACTTGGTTTAGCAAAATACTCAAAAAGGTCAACAGGAGTTTGCTTCAGGAAGGAGTCATTCAAAACTGGAAGATGAGCTACAGGACTGGGCCCTGGCAATCACAATATTAAAAAGCAACTAGAGTGGGATAATTTTTGAGCATTAATTCCAACAAAGCCAGCTTGTTGCTAGAAGGTTGTTCAGCTACTGAAGATTTGTCCTTGGATTCCTGTTGAAATCAATCCATAAAAATCATATTAAAGGATTAGGCATCATGCATTTGTGTGTTGATGTGCATAAGAAATTCTTCACTCACAGACTGCTGACCTTACATTCTTAAGAGGATCTTTTGCCCTATAATAAAGTGTTCACTGTCAACAGTAATTCTTGTGCTTCATGCATCTGTTGACAAAGCCTGAACAGGAAGCTTTTCTGCAGGTAAAAAGTTTAAATGCTGTGCTTCCGCAGGGCCTTTGTCCAAAGCACGGTGTAGGATTTGGACATTTTGGCAGACAGCAAAAATTTTGGTCGTGATATTTATGCTACAAGTGAACTGTGAAACAAAGAGATGCTACACATTTACTCCAGAAGTTTGACAGTTCAGGAATTAAACAGCTCTCCTTGCATATCTATCCTTCTGTTACCATCTGTATTCTTCAGGCACAGACACACTTCTAACCACAATTATGCAGAATAACTCATGAGCACACAAGAGTGCTTATATTATGTCAACAATCCTTGACTGTTGAATTAATAAATTTATCCTGCACACATTTTTATAAAAATCCACTATTTCAGATGTCTGCAACACCGATTTCACAAAGCACTGAAATCCATCTTTGTGCATAATCCATGCACAACACTGAAGGACCAAAATGACACGCCCAACATAAGCCACCTGCATTAGTAGGGAACTCCAAGCAAAGACATTTAATAGAGGCCCAGGAGAAACACTTTCTCTCTATAACTGACTGACCAATTCCTAACAGTAAATCCAAGGAAGAACTGGGCACAAAGCTGCCCCACAACTGCCTTGTGGGCTGCAGCTGCTTGGCCAGAGGATGAAAAAAACAAATTTGCTCACTGCAGACAGGACTGCACTCTCTGCCTTCTTTCTCTCAAATCACACAGGAGTACTGGTGGCCTGGCAGGACTGAAACCCCTGCAGAAACACAAGGGGCAGCAAGGTCTGCTGTGGTCCCTTGCTCTCTCACTACCTTCCATGGGGACAAGGCATCTCATGTATTTAATCTTCCCTGCCCCTTCTGTCTGCTTAAAAAATAAATCTATGCTCTGCTTTCTTACTGCTGGTGTCTCCAGAAGTCTCTTTGCTCAAGAAAGTTGCATCAGTTCAGGCTAAAGCTCTCTGCAGATGTGCAGCATTTTGCAGGCCAAACATTTGCTTTCTGCCTGCACTTAAACTAAATGCACTCAGATACAGGAGTTACATCCATTGAATTGGAACTGGTGTTAGGGAAGGTCAACTTAACACAAATTGCCAGCTAGAAATTCTATCTCCAGCCCTCTGCAGATAATTTCCTAGCCAGACCCTTGTGAAAAAATCCTGCTCAATGGTAACTGAATTTACTGCAAGAAGATGGAAACAACAAGTACAGGAAAACAACAGTGCTTCATATCTTTGGGTAAAATGGAGTGCTTGTGGCTTTCCCAGCTCCACAGCTTGCCCTGTTATACTTCATCTATCAGTCCCACAAGCATCTTTTACTTTTCATAGAATAGTTTACATTGGAAAGGACTCCTGGGAGGTCATCTAATCCAACTCCCGGCTCTGAGCAGGTCCAGTTAGATCAGGTTGCTCAGGGACTTGTCCAGGAAATAAGAGATTCAGTATTAAAGCACTGGGAAAACCATGAAGCAGTTCAAGAAAATCACATAGAAAAGTAATTAAAGTTAACATGTGGAGCCTAAAGAGAGAGGCCCCAAGTTTGACTCCAGTTCCTAGATCCCACTCCTATCTTAGACCACAGGTACTGAAACCAAGAGCTTTCTTTTCTACACATAGAGTTAAGAGTTCAAGGAAAAACAACAATCACAACCACCCCTGCACGGCACAGGGTGGTTTCACCAACAACTGCTTTTGCATTTTGGGAAATGCATTTTTAGGATAGCTGTCCTATAAATAGAGAGATCAGGCCCTAACCTGATCTCTAAACCAGTGCTTACCAGCTGACACCAACTGGGAAACTGCCTCACAATTTGATTCTGTCAAGAAAATTTTGAAAAGAAAATAAAATCAGTAAGAAAATCTTGCATCTTCTATTGAAATGCAAGAGAGAAGAAGATTCTAACAAACACCCCCTGGTTCATACTGAATCACTGCTAGCGCATACATTGGAGTCTTACTCAAAAACAAAGGGCAGAATACAGGGTAACAAGCGATCAGTCACGTCTGACACGCACACTGTTTCCACAGAATTACTCATCTCTGTGAGGTCTGATACATGTTAAAGGATTTTTCCTAATTCACACACAGATGCCTTGTAAATAAATGGCAACTATTCATATGACTAAATAGCTACTTCGTAGGTATTTTGACAGAAGTGCTCATGGAGTTTCCAATAATGCCATCCTCAAAACATGAACTGCGCACTTCCCCTCCTTTCACTTGTTTTTCAGGAAATCGTATTTTCAGACTTCCTGTAGCTGACACAGCCCGGGTAGGTCAGGCTGTGCTGTATCACATCCCACAGCATGTGGCAGAGTGTGAGCTTCCCACGGTGATGCTGCACAATGCAGCAGGTGAGAGAGTCAGACAGACTGGGAAACGCAGAGCAGCTTTGATTTGTTTCAGTTTTTTCATTCCTGGCATGACCTACAGTTAAACAAACTGGCTGCCAAGGGAAATAGGAAAGGGATGCTCTGAGCTTAACTGTGTGGTTAGCACATTACATCTTTCTAGGAGTTAACCTACAAAGTTAAATCCAAATGATGGATTTGGGCATCTCTCTCTGGTAGCACCATCTGCTTTCACACCCTGACCTAGCTAATCCTAATCCTGCAGGGCTCTAGATTTTCATCAGCAGATAAATTCAGAATTTAATTCCTAGGACACTGCTTTTCTCAGCTCCTTCTTTTATTTTGATGGGATTTTCAGGCTAACTTTTCTTCTGCCTACTGCACTTGCAACCCTTGCTCCAGAAAACACACTGGCTGTGATCATAGGATAAGATCTAGCCCGAGAAATCTTTCAAAAAGACCTTTTGGCAGCAGGTAGGAAAAGGAGGCATCCCCACCACAGCCAACAGCTGTTTTCCTACAGTTTCCATATCCCAGAAGACGGGTGATAGGGGAAGAGAAGAAAGATGAGGTGAGAAATTGATATTCCAAATGTTCCCTGGAGCAAGGAGCTGGTGTCCCCCTCCAGACAGCTCAGTGTCCTAGACACCAGACCACTATATTATCTCTTTAGCTTCCCTAATGCTTCATCATGAACAGTAGAACAACTTCCAAAAGAACAAACTATAAGCCAACACCACCCCATGTTTCTGATTCTGTAAGCAACCCTGCAATCTGATCTGTTCGTCCTCCCTTAACAGCCAAAGCCTGTTCATTACCATGCAAATGTAACTCTAAACAATCCTTTTATTGCAAATAATTGTAGCAGAACCATATAGCTAATAGATTCATCCCGTTATTAGCAACAGCTTGGCATAGTGAACTAATCCATATCCCAGGGTGCCGAGGGGGGAGACGAAAATCTAATCAAGTCCCCACAGAACTTACACCTGGAATCCTAATTTACAATTAAAAGCTTTGAGAATAGTTTCCTGACAGCCATTTTTCTACCTTTCAAGCAATAACAATATATCACATTATACACATGATCAAATTATGGTCTTACTGCTCTACAGATCTATACATTCCTCAATACCATTTTCTCTCTAGAAGGGTAACTAATGAGACAATTCAGAATCTTTTTGCACTTACACTTTGATGTCCACACCCTTGTGTGTTAGACAATAAAGGGGGTTGGGACAAAGAGATTACAGCCAGATATCACTAAGTTAGCTTCCATTTATCTGCATATTCCGTTCCTATTAATTACTCTGCTGTAAAAGTCAGCATGCCCAAGGTCAGTGCTGTTCCAATACTCAGATCCGGCACCTGGAATGGATGCTCTCCACCTGATCGCTAATTGCCCTCCCAACTGGCTAATAACACTACTTATCTGGGCCTTGTCTTCCCACACACCAGGAGAGACGTTCCATTTCTTTCTGTAGCCCTGTATTTCCCAAAAAGGCACCCATGCAAGTGGAAGCTGTCGCTACACCCATGAACTGTACAGCTCTGAAACGGGCTACACCCAGCGCTCTGCATTTTTCACCAACAGGCATGCGGTGGAACAAATAATCTGCTCCTTCACTTAGGAATCCTTTGGTTCAAAGCACAAAAAAATGGCATTCCTTGTGAAGCCTAGAGCATAAAGGGCAAAAGCAATGCAAGGAAAGCTGAGCTTTTCATCTGTTTGTGTAGCTGTCTGCTGCGTAAAGCCAGAACGCCCAGCCGGAGCTGGAAAGACACACGACTGTGGCACACAAAGCAATCCACCTTCCGGACTAGTTCAGTCCTGCTTGCTTGTACCCAGTTGTGCTCATGGATTCCTGCAAAGGGAAAAACTCAAAGCTCCTCTGTGCAGACACTCAAGCTGGACTTGCACAGCAAGAGAAGAGAGGTAAGTGTTCTCCTCTTTCCCTTTCTCACCTCGCTCCCCCTTTCTCCACATATTTCGCCCAAGTAACTGCTGGGATATAATACAGCAGAGTTTTGTTTAAACCTTTCTAACACCATGACTGTGACGTAGGCAGCAAAAGTATTAAGCCTACATGCCTTAGGAGGAGGCAGGACAAATCCTTGCTCAGCCATATGATTTATTTGAACAGTAGCAGACCTTGAAAAAATTTAAAAAGGTAACATGGGCAGACATTATACACAAAGGCACTTCAAAAAACTAATAGTGCAATATTAAACAAACATGGCAAAGGGCACATTTGCCTTCTTATAAGGATTCTGCACCCACATCTCACTGGCCTCAAACTGATCACCACTAGCATAACCATGGGCATTACAGTTTGCCATGCAGGATGTGCTTCAAAATCCCAGAATTAGCTCGAAACACTGCAGCTCCACTTCTTCCCGCACATGAAATATTAGCAGTCAAGCTGCTCTTAGCACTGAATAAAATGCATAAGGCACTTGGCATTTGTTAACAATGCTTATTTTGGATGTGCAACTCAAGCAATGGTTTGGATCTAAATTCACAGTAATCCTCAGTACAAAACTAGGCTTAAAAAAAGTTACTGAAGTCCAGATGTTACAATAAAGCCTTAAGGAACAGCCCTGATTAGCTGGTGGGGTGTAAGTGCTCTACCCTTGGAATAGCTTGGCAAGGAATTGTCGGAATTCCTCCCTCCTCCTTCCTGGGGGGAGCGGATGCAGTAACAGCTCCCAAGGGGACGACACTCCCTTCCTTTTGCCTGCTCGGCTCCCTATGGGGAATGGGTCTGGATTTGTTAGGCAGGACTGCGAGGAGAAGGGAGGGATGTAATCCTCACTCCTCACCGGATATGGACACAATCCGAGCTCAAGTTATTGACTTGTAACCTCACCACAAAAGGAACCATTTGAATTTTTGCTGCACTGTAAGGCATCTGCAAAGGGCTCTTACTGAATTGTCAGGGCTTTCAGTGCCCCGTGAGGCCAAGATCTGAGAGGAGTCAAACATATATCCCCACTTCCACTACAAAATCACTTTTTAAGGGCAGTGCATAGCAGCACTCAGGCAAAAAAATGCGTATGCAAATAACCCAAAGGGATCATGAACCCCCCCCCCCCAAATACCC
>VZTE01005202.1:1320483-1353681 GCA_013397775.1 Eulacestoma nigropectus
GGGGTGGGGGGGTTGCAATAATTTTTTTTTGAACGCTTTAGGAACGTCTCCCCTCATTCCTCAGCATGTCACACACTTTCATCACCCCACCGTGGCTGGCATAATCTTTTTCTTTTGGCACCCGCTGTGTCAGGTACTGGAGCCTGAAGCGTGGTTCACCCAAAGCTTTGGCATCACAGCTGTAACTTCAGAAGGGAGATGATGAACTTAAGGCAGGTAATGAGGAGCCCTCGTACAGCTTTATCTTGTTCTGACACCGCACAGACAAGGCCTGACAGCACCGGCCTTCCCAGGCTAATCAGTGCAACCTTTGGCTCAAGTCCACAGGCATTCTGCTCATCCAAGCACCCTCACGGGGTTACTCATTAGGGCCCTTTGATTACAGTGCTGCATTCACCTCCACACCATCTCTCAGAGCACACAGAAGAACCAGGAAAGATTAGGGGGAAAGGCACCATGGAAAGTAAAGGACAAATTCCGGACGAGAAAAAACTAAATAAATTAGGACATGCCAGCTGGCTAAGAGAGGACAGAATCAACATTTGAAAAATAATGAATGGAATGATGTGGTAAAAAAAGGGAATTATTTACTGTATGCAATAAAGGAAGTCAGGAAGCCTGTTTTAAACTGGCAGCAATTTAGAAACAAAAGGAAATGCTTTTTCATAAAACAATTACAATTACAGTGTGTTACTTGGTGCCCACAGGGGCTGGTCGAGGCAAAGCAGCACACAGGTTCAAATGGAGATCAGAGGAATGAACAAGGAATACATGCAGAAGATACCAAGCACATGTCAGTCTAGGAAGCTGCTACACGACTCTTTGTTAGAAGCTGAGAAGATAGAGCCGGGAAAGATAATTTTGAATATATATCTCTTTTCTGAGGCCCTTTCCCCATCCCACTCTCTCAGGCCTCTGCTGGAGGCAGGATACTTGGTCATAATAATCTTTGATCTAATCTAGTGTGACAGTTGCTGTGTTCTCATAAATATCACTGAGCTTCACAGATCACTGAATCATCTTCCATGTTTATTGTTACAGTGAACAACAGGACACGTTCCTTCCTTCACAACTTCTTGTTTTGCACAGACAACCTCAAAGGATGAACCCAACTCCCTCGGTACAATTCACATTCGAGAAAATATTACAGAAATCAAATACAGCCTCTTGAATATTATTCTGGTTTCACATATCAACAATGAAGACACGAGGGACTACACAGAAAACTTCCTGTGGGATCTAGTGAGCCCTGCATCTTCGTCAATAGAGTTAGACTGCAGTTCCAGTGTAGTAACCCTTTACAGTTACTCAGTGTAACATCTCTGGTGCTTCTCCTGGCCAAGGAACCACTTAGCAACAAAGTTCACCGCAATCCTCCAGGTTTATGAGGAGTTATTTCATTTGGACACAGCATGCTCCGTTTGTTTACCTGCTGTTTGGTCTCATGATGCAACCCGACATTCTTCAATCAGTTCAGAGTGCTTGTAACACAGCCAGAGGCTTTGTCACCCACAGGAGACTGTGGGCTTAACAACTTACGCAGCCAGACGCCGGTTGAGTTATTCTTGTGTAAAATTAATTTTAAATAATTAAAAGAAGCCCACATGGACTAGGTTGCAGCCTTCTCCCCTTCCACTCCACTCACATCCTTCTAGCTAAAAATCCACAGAGAGGGAGGCCAAGGCCCTGCAGCTGGTTATGGAGCGGGGCTGAGCATCCAGCAAGGGAGCACAGCTGCCGGCCACATGACACACGCCCTGGTACCAGCGACGCACGGCGCTCATGGGCAAATCAACTCCCACCACAGAGCATCTTGTGATTATTTGCTACTCTGTGCTTTCTCCCACTGCCCCCCCAGAGGATTTTGGACTAAACTTCAGAAAAAAAGGCACTAATCATGAATAATGCAGTTCCAATTACAGTGCTTGAAACATTCAGCTCAAAAATATGTTCTCACTGTTTGCTTCTACTTGCTGCTTAGGCGGTCCCATGGATGTCACTGCAGTGGACACACCGGACTGGATGCGATCAGCACAAGTATAAAAATCAGAATTAACTCCAAATTCCTCTGCTTTCAAGGAACTGTTTAGTTTAATGATTAAAACCCCATGAGTGCTTGGATTGTGTGAACACCTGTCAGTGCTCTCTGGAAGAAAAGGTATTTGCTTGCTTATTTATTTGAAAACTCAAGCTACATACTAGTCAAAGGAATTTTATTTGGTTTTTAAAACAGAATTGAGATGACAGTTTCAGCTGAAAAATGAAGCTCCAGTGCAAAGCCAGCACAGGCAGTTTCAACACTCAGCTTTTGTTCCTGTGAGCACTGACTTTGCTGCAGGGGTACAGTTAGAACTGAACTCTGCACCTTTAAATTGCCTACTGCTCTGCTTTTGTGGGTAGCTGTACCAGGACTCCCACGCCCCTGCAGGCTTAGGAAGTCTGCACATTTAACCTGTAAAAAAGAGAGAATTAGGATTTTAAGCATTGAAGCCTGCCCTCCCAACCTCATCTCTGCCCTTACACAGCCCGTTTGCACTACCTTTTGCACAAATGTAGATTATTCAGTCATTAAAACAGCATTCCCCAAAAGCTCATCAACAGTCACATCCTTTCTACCTAAAGCTCATTTGGACTCCGGATCTAATTTTCAAAAAAGTCAAGAGCTTTTTTCAAATGGGCAAGAGAGGTCCATTTCCTCAGCTCTCTCCAACATTTGCATCCCTGCTTGGAAAATAAATAATTAAGTTGTGACACGGCAAAGAACAAGCCAGGAAAACATCAGCCCAAAAGAGGCGAGTTTTGGAGAGCTGGAAACAAAGGATTACAATAGGAATGCTTATATAATCTTAATTACAGAGGATGCTTCTCCCATAACCACAATGGCATACACATGGCCTACAACTGCATGTGTTGGAGAGAACGGCAGTTATTCCACTGGCTTCTCCCTGTGCTTACCTCCCTCTTACCACAGTTAACAGGGCAAAGGAAATTCATTTACATGCCCTTCCCCCAAAATGGAAAGGTTAACCATAATTCTGACGGGAGATGAAAGCGTTATCACTACTCCAGAAGGATCTCAATCTAAACAACCCTCACACTCAGTAAATCAATAGGATTCTTCTGGTTGCATCAGACCAGCCACACAGTGTTTGCATAGGGAAACAATCGATATGAATGTCATCCAAATACGGAACCGACAACAGCAGGGAATGTGAGCTTAGGGAGGAGATGGGGGGAGGGAAAGGGGCTGCGCAAGAGGAGAAAAGGAAAGCATCGAAGGTGTTGGAGTCAGGAAAACCCTTCCGAGTTTTAGTGCCTCGGCAACCTCCATTCATATCTTGAGAAATGTCAGAAATCAGGAAATATTACTTCGGGTTGCATGCTTCTGTCCTGGCCTATCAAACATGCGGAGTAGTAACAGCAAATTACTGGAAACTGCACTTTGAACTTAGCCACTGGCAAGGATCCCAGTCAAACAGAAATGTAAAAGTTCCTTTCCTCCATGGGGCCTCTTGTGTGGGGGTGTCCCCATAGACGTTCAATAGCTGGTTGCAACAGGTTGGAATGAGGCCCTGAGCCAGAAAAACAAGCCCTGACCAGTATTATTTCCTACTGCCTACGTTGTTTATTAAAAGATATTTTGACGCATCACTCCCAGCTTTGTTGGGCTGCATTAGAGGCTCAAGGCCCATCGAGGAAAAACTGGCACCATTTTCACCAGGTGTTTACTCCTCCTTTTCTTCCAGCATTCTGCCTCATGCTTCCCTGTGTGCACGGCTATAGGTGCAGCACAAAGATATATTTAAAGAAGAATTGGAAACAGTCAGACTGGTTGCTAGGCAAAGGCTCTGTATTTCCTGCAAATACAGAAGTAATTAGATTCTAAACCCTATCAATATTTCTAGCATAGACAGAAGAAACAACATTTTTCTACGCACCAGACTTTTATAACAGGGTTTTAAAAAAAAAAAAAAATCCAACCACAGAGTGTTCAGGAACAGTAACTTAATGTTATTAACAACCCAGGGAGTGCCCAGTGAGTGCAGAAAGGCATTGTAGCCTTCCCCCTTCCGGAGGTGAAATGATCAAAAGATTGGCCTCTTTACAGTCTGTTATATTTCTGTCTAAGAAAACCCAATTTGCACAAGCAAATAAACTAGCTCATTATAAAACTGAGGGGTCAGCCTGAGTCAGATAAACTCTGAAGTCAGACAGCTGAAGAAACAAACTTTTATTTAAGCCACAGCACAGGTGATCCTAAGAGGAAACAGTAAATCCCCATAGAGCCACAACTTCCACATTGAGCAACAGAGAGCACGAGGAATGGAGGTGCAGGGAGTGCAATTTTCTAACGCCACACAGCTCAGCACACATTTAATCAGAAACAACAGATCCCAGCCTTGCATTCAAAGGGGGGAAAGCAAATAGAAAAATCAAACCCTATAGCCAGAATGCAGCGAGTCAAACATTATCGAAATCATAAGGACTAATCAGTTTCCTGCCTTTTTTGTTATTTTTAAGAGACCAAAATTTCTTCTTATTCTCTCCCCTCCAGGGAAGGAAAAAACAAACAACCCCCTCCCCCAAAAAAATCCCAACCAACCCTGTTCTTCTTTTGGAGATTGCCTAGTTACCAACACACCATCAAGCACAGGTTCCATTTTTCCCTTCCTGATGAAAGGAATAAAACGTGACTGCATCAGGACTAGTCAAGAGGAATGACTTTAAAAAAAACCCAAAAAACCAGCAGAATGCCTTACCAGGCATCTTGAAAATATTTTTTTTTCTCAGTAAGTTTAAATACAACTTTCCTGGTGGCAAATCAATAACATTTTGTCCATTTTGTAAGCTTGATAGGCATTTCATTTTCAAAACGAAACAAACTTTTACAAGAAAATAATACACTGAACCTCACAGGTGTTTCTAAGAGATTCCAGATCAATAAATCCTGATTCCAATGAGACTTGCAAAGGCACATGTCCAGACCTTAGGGAAATAAAGCGTGTTTATGACAGCTTCAGCCTGTTATTGTATGTCCTAAGTACAGTTCTGTTCGTGCTGTACTCTAGGCCACTTTCTTGTTTCCTTGCTGGGTTTTTTTCCCCCCCACAAGTAGAGTTATAATGCAGGTTGCTAAGAGAGATTTATCCCATTGCACTTTCTATGGAAATGCAATAATCATTGTTTAACTTAAAATTTGCCACAACTTCCGTGGGAGAAAGTACTTTACTGTGTATTACCACGTAGTCTAATTCTGGTCTAAAAATACATCTCTTTCTTCTGCACTTGCAAACTCAACACGTGGAAAAAATGTAACACTTGAACTACCACAGGTGTTTCTGTAAGGAAAAAAATTATCAGATACCCCGTCTATGACACTTAATATTATTATTCCATGACAACTGCTCCAAGAAACAGCATCACGTATCAAAATAAAAGTAAATATTTTGTAATGCCTGCACAATAGAGAACAGACACGTTTAGACATTTCATAAATAAATAGACAGATAAATAAATAAATATGTTGAGGCATTTGCCGGTCTTCGTAAATGCAAGAGACGTGCCACAGCTGGCAGGAACATGCCTTGTCTCAGGTGTTAGCCACGTTTTCCCAATTTTCTGCATCCACTTGCTTCAGTGGAGCAAGATTTTGTAACTCTGTAATCCAGAATCTTTGATACAGTGTACCATTATGACACACAATAGGCTTTTAATTTCCCCAAATGCTTTCTCATGCATGAAGTCTTGCTGGTGATTTTCACATTACACACCAGCAAATCGTGTTTCATGCTGTATTCTGCAGAAGGGCTCTAAGTAGTTAATGCCATTTTGAGGTGTGCTTGATTTTAAACCATATTATTGGTCTATGTTAAACGATGTGGATTTATTGGCAATAAACAGAAAGCAAAAACTGAACACCGAGCTCTTCCTACAGTGCTGAATGATGTATCCATGAATCAGACCTGGAGTTGCAGGTGAGCAGCTAAAGTACCAGGAGCAGACAGAAATTCAGTGAAGCACAGTTTCTAAAAGAACTTTTAAAGTTTTACCCACCTTCTGCACTGTTCGAACTTCATGAATCGCTAAATTTATCCCTGAGAGTAACATTAGATGTCACCACAAATTCCGCTGCTTAGCTCATTGCAATACACAGTAGCTGAGAAGTCACAGCTGACACGTTGTCAAATGAGAAAACCCACTGAAATCGGGAGCAAGAATTGTCTGGAGAATGAAAGAAGAAACAAATTACCACAAAAACCAGAGGGTTAGGGCACTATCAGAAATTGTGTTACTAAACATTTTTCATTATTAATAATACCGTGGTACTGATTTAGCACTTTCATCATGGAGATGGTACCGTGTGCATCATGCAAGGACATACTGGTTTTCAGGGTTTTTCCTCGATTTTCCCCCTTCAAAAAAAACCCAAAAGCTCATGCTGAGATTAACAGGACAGAGCAGAGTGGGTAAGCAATATTAAATCAAGGGCTTGATAGAAGTTGCTCTGTCATGATCTTGTATTATTCTCCCTGCTGCCAGGCTCAGACTTGAGAGGACTCATTTGTTAATCCCACCTTAGCTTTCCCTATTTTTTTATTTATAGCACTGGTTTTTTCTGATGTTATATTTTAGAAGATTTACCAGATTGATGTTCCCTGTCTACCACAACATTTTCGTTCCTACCACCAAAATTAGGTCTGACTCCATGTAAAAACATTCCTATTGCATGGGTAATTTTTCTTTTCTTTTTTTTTTTTAAGTTCTCTTTAAGCACTAGGTATGTATCTCACTTGTTCCCTAATTTCCTGGATATGATATATATTTCCTCACTGAAGTCACATGACAACACAGGCCTACACTACAGCTAGAGCAGCTTTGCTCTGTCCTGTCAGAGGCATCAAGTTACTAGGAATGTCAATGGACTTCTAAGGATAAATAGGTTAAGGGAGAAAGACAAATATATTCAGTAAGATTTTTCCAGAGAACACATGTTGCCCTGCAGCAAACGCTTTAGTATGCAGCTGACTGTGTCTGTATAGAAAATAAAAGAAGAAAAAAAAAAAAGAGGAATGGTGTTTTTCTCTGAAAATCTCCATTCCTTGAACACAATCTAGAGCAGTAGAGTTGAAAGTCTTCCCCAAAGCAAACACGGAAGAGCCATCCTAAATGCTGGAAAACTACATGTTAACAGTATGGAGCAAACCACACAACTTTCCAATTATTTCACTTTTCATGCAGAGGCAAGGGATCAAATTCTGTTCTTGGTGGCACTGGAAAGCAGATAATGGGCCCCTGAGCTGGCTAGGGCTAATCTCAGATCTGAAGGGGAAACAGGAGAGGCTGATTCCCTTCCAGAAGGAAACATTCTCTTCTCCAGCAGCTGAGCAGGCCCTGTATGCTATGCAACATGCAAACAGGAATGGAAGGAGAATACAGTCAAAAGGAAAAATAACTGGGGAGGGGGGTGGGGATGGAGAATGTATAAAAATCACAGCTGATACCATTTCTGCCATACACTAATACCTTGAGGAGTTCAAAGGTTTTCCATGCCTATGGCATTTGGCAATTATAATCGCACAGTAAAATACCTAAGGTTAATGAGTAACCTCTAAAGGAAGTTACTTCACATAATGACAGCAATTTCTCTGAACTAAATGTTAATAATCAGGCCTGTAATACGGTGAGAAGGAAATAGTGGGCAATTGGCAAATGGAACTCTGTTACCTAGTAACAAGTCCTTGAGGTATGAGCCGAAAAAATTTGAGCAGGCAAAACATTTCCAGGCAGGCAGCGCAGCTTGACAAACACAAAACATTTTGCAAAACCAGCAACTGTCCATGACATGGAAAGTGGAAGCAGATGCGGCAAATTACCTCGTTAACAGGCAGTCTGAGGGGCAATTAGCTAATGGCAAAGCAAAGGGAACGCTGTCCCGTAACCAGCAGCAAGGGCAGGGCAGCAAAGTTCAGGTTACTCTGAAGATAAATGGGAATCCTGTTCCTTATACTGGCATTGTTCATTCCCAGCTCTGCTGCTCCCGTGCCCTTTCCCTGCCCACCAGGAGATAAGGGGAGCGCTGCCGTAATTCCAGGCACGGTGCGCGAACCAGCCCCGCTGCTGACTCAGCAGATCCACCCCGGTACCACGCTGGAGACGCTGCTGCGCCAAGGGTTTCGACACCTTTATTATGAATGGGGCAATGCGTGCTCCGGTCCCAGGCAGGGTTACTGCAGTTTGCCACGAGGAAGAGCACCGGGGCGATTGCCACACTCAAACACACCAAACAGGATTTCCCAAACGTTCCCTTACAGCGACAAACGCACTGTCAAAATCGTCTTAACAAATCCGTCTCCTTTCAGGCACGGTGCAGGAAACCACGTACCCACCTCGCTCTCTATCTCATAAAATCCTTTTGACAGGTACAGGAACTGCACAGAAAAAAAAATGCCGGTTTTGTCAACCTCCCTCGTGCATTTTTTTGCCATAAGCAAATGGCGTGTTTTATCTGTAAAGCTGGACAAACCAGCTCTTCGCAGAACACTGGTAAATCCCGTGTAAGCCATCACTGAAAAACATTTCCTACAGCAGCCTTACCCTCCCAAAGCCAGCCCTGCCCCTACCATGCTCAAAAGCGTGTCCAGAACCACGCAAAGGCTTGGATTTGTGCACTCCAGCACAACTCCTCATCAATACCACCAACTGAAGCACCACAAAGGACATGAGTGATGCCTCATTCCATCCTACCTCACCATGCACACAACTTTTGCTTCCTGGCTGAAGCTGTTCATCAATTTACAAATAATGAGTGTGGTCAGTGTATTTGCTTGCTTGTTTTAGCAAAACCTATCAAAAATTGGCCTCACCACATTTTCTTGGTGAATAAAATCCTGTTCCTGATTTTTTTCCCTTATCTTAAGAACAAACAAAGAAATTTGGTTTTCAGATGTGATGCTAATGCAAAAGTAAATTTGATTTTTAAAATTCACGAAGTCCAGGAAATTCACATTTAAGCTTAGTTCTAAGCTATGAGCAAAACCAGCATTTTCATTCCTTGACTGTGATTCTGGACAGTGCAAGACACTTCAGTGCTCCCGTGTTTGCATAAATTCAGACCCAAGCTAATCCCTGCAGGAGATGACTCCAGGAAAAGAAGCCCCAGTAAAGCAAACACATCAGCTGCGGACCTGGGGAAAGTTGGGACCATTCTTGCTTGGGTGATACACCACAGGCCACAGCATTCCCTGGCTCCCCTCAATTTCATTTCTTTCCTTGCAAAATTCCTCAAAAAAGAAAGTTTTACTCAGCATGAAGATAGATCATACCCTATAGCCTAAAGACAGCAATAAGGCAGAGCTCAATATTTAAATAATCCTGATACTGAAAACTTGAATTTCAAGTCCCTCAGTAAGAACACTTCTCAGGAGGAAACAGCTGATTGGTTTTCAAGTGCTGTGCCTGCCACACATGCCCTTAATCAACTTGGTCTAATTTCACTAGCTTGAAGTACTTAAATCAGCTACGTGTCCTCCTCATCATATTTGGACTCAGAAGAGAGTGTAGACAGAAGTGACTGAAGAAAACCATTCCACCAAGAGTCACATGAAAGCCTTTTAAAACTATCAGATCTTGCTGCAGACATACAAAAAAAAATATAAGATCAAATTTGGCAGAACTCTGTGTTCTAACTAGTTTCCACTATGAGACAGAGAATACATGTGCTCATTTAGACACCAAAGCACATCCCTAAATCCTGAAGTACAGGCACAGCTGCAAGGACTGCTAAAAACCATGGGCCAAGTCTGATGGTAGTGCTGCAACATTGCTACTACCACTCGAGCAGGTTCACTTTGTGACTTTATCCTATGTCAACAAGCCCAACTTTATCCTATGTCAACACATATGGGCAGGATGTTATTTAGTGAGCAAAAGCCACCAGTGACCAACAGCACACAGGTAAAGCATTGGCTATAAAACCAAGGATTGATACAGAAATAATTAGAGATTTGGCACTTGCCATTGTTCAGATATCTGACTCCAGGAACAGGGGAGCTGACTGCTTTCCAGGAACAGCCAAGCACCCACTGGGGGCCCCTTCCCAGCACCCAAAACCAGCAGCAATCAGAGCCACAAAGCACATTCTAACCTGTCTTGATAGAAGCCAATATTCTGCATAGCACATTCTGGATATTTGCCTTCAAGGAAGGCAAGAGGACAGCCAAGTTAGGAAGCCCCATATGGCCCATGAGCAAGCAGCATACTCCAGGGCTACACTGAGGCGTCTGGCAGCGGGGCTGGATTGGCACTGGGGCCACGGGGCAATCGGAGCCCATGCCAACTACAGGCAGCAAGACAGCGGAGCTACCAGAGCTAGCGCCACCAGGTCATCCTGGGACACGGCCACATCCGCAGTTTTGTTCCTTTCCATAACAGCCGGAGCCACGAAGCTCCTGTGGAGCTGCTGGCAACACCACCTGCGAGTCCTTCCTGGAGCAAGTGCTCTGAGGTGCGAGGTTTGTAGCCCGAGGCATCTGGCAACATCTCGGTTTTGGCAGGCGGCTGCAAGGTCAGGGAAACTGGCTGCCCCTCACCCAGAGCTTCACCCAGGCGGGCTGGAGGAGCTGGGGGGCCCTGGCTGCAGGCAGCGTCTTTTCACACAGCCGAATTCGCGAGATGCAGAGCCATTTGGAAAAGAAAAACTAGGTCACTGATTTCTATTTATTTATCTTAACAATAACCAAAGGCTGCTGCTAAAAATCTTTCCTCCCTCTAGTACGTGCCCTAAGAAGACTTCACCCCAGAGGCTGGCAGTAAAGATGTTTTCAAACAAACTCGACACTGGGCTCATCATCTGCACCTCGGCCTGATCCTCCTGCCTTTGTGTACAGCACTGGTACAGCAGAAGAACTCTTACCACCAACCAATCTCAAGTGACTCATTTTACACTTGTGCTAGGGAGATCAGAAGGAAGCCTCGTGACTTACAATCCATAGTTAAAACTGGAAGAGCATAAAGACAAGTTATCTGGCAAAACGAAAGTTAAATAAATACAGGTGCCTTGTGGTTGCTACTTGCTGATCTGGCAGCAGTTGCTAGTCATTTCATCAGAAGGCCCATCTGCGAGGATCTAAGAGTCAAAAGCTTTGATTGCCTGCCCTTTATGTTGTCTGGCTCCTCTTCACTCACTCTCGAGAGCCAATGAAGGCTCGGAGTAGCAACAGAAACCTATCCAAGCCATGCTGTTCTGCAGATGTTAAAAAGATAAATGCACAAACTGTGAAGGAGCTCACACAATACATGGCAAACGTTTTGATTAACTGCCCTAACTGGAAGTCACAGACTCCAGGCTCTCCTAGAGTGTGTTTTGGCTTTTAAGAAAGGAAGTCTGTAATGGGGTTTTCTGTGAGTGTCTGTCATCCTGAGGTTGCTCAGAGCCAGGCTCAGCAATGGAAGAAGGCTGCACTGTAGTGGAACTGGTGTGGTTGCACTGCAGGGAGCAGCGGGAATCAGATCCTTTTCGGGGAGGCAGCAACAGGACCATGGGACACTGCACCCACCACTGGGCTCCAGTCAGCTACTGGGGAGCAGCTCCACAACCTCAAAGGAATTCCTTCTGCTTCCTTCAGTCTGCCCAGTGGCCTGGATACGGGGGTCAGGCACACAGCCCTGTGTTTGGCCCTTTGGGAATCACAAGCGGAAAGAACCACAGGGAACAAGCAGAGCATGAGGCGGCACACGGGACTTTCTTCACAGCCCACCAGGGGTTGGAGCTTTGCAGGAAGCCAAGTGACATTTCTCAGGCTTAAAAACCAGAATGGTACCTGCTATAAAAACCTTTTGTGCCAAAAGAGAGAAACCAGCATCACATTCACAAAATTCCTCACATGTCCAGCAATGAAACCGGCCTGTACACCAGGGAAAACATCGCATCCACACATGCAACGTTGATGCTTGCTGCTGAACTTGTGTCTCTCAAATTTCCTGTCCTGAACAATATAGGATAGAGACAGAGTGTGCATTGCAAGGGGTGTTGGCACAAACTGACTGAAACCAAAAGAAATTCAAATTCAAGGCTGAATCGCTTTCCTTACCTCATCCCATTGTACTTAGTTGTTTCAGCACATAATTGCTAACATCCTTCATTGATCTGAAATTCCTGTGGATACAATAAGGCCAGCCACGGATGGATGCTAGCCTTCACTCTGAGTTTACAGGCCTTTGTCACAGCCCCTGGGCTCAAAAAGTATAAAGCTTTCAGAGTGTCAGTGACCTAAATACATCTCTGAAAGCCCCGAGTGCATCGGTGGGTGCCCCTCATGATGCATTCAGCCCATTTCCTGCAACCACGCCAAAAGCCTGAGGCTCCCCTGTACACGGCAGCTCCTCTTTCCCAGCCCTGTTGACTTGTCCTTTTTCCACTTACAGTCATAAAATAATTTCCTCTTCCTCCTGGGCTCCGCATTAGCTATGATTAACTGCCACAGGGCATCCTACTTTTAAATTCCCTGTGCAGCCCCATCTGAGGAGTTTGGTGTCGGTGCTTGGAGAGAAAAATTCACTGGCGCATAAAGGTTTTATTATTCCGAGAGTGGGGACAGATGTGCAGGTGATTTTTTTTCACTCCCAAGGTGCAAGGGAGCGATTACTGTAACACATATGAGCATAATGTAAAAGTATTGTAATGCAAGTAAGAGGAACAAACTGGGAGATGTGTATGAAATTTATATACATGGTTATCAACATCAATTTTACATATAGATATAAATACTTTCAATTACTGTGGGGAAAGATCATATAATAGGTATTTCTCACACCTAAAAAATTATGAAAATTCTTTTAAAAAACTATTTGAAAATCATTTGAACTCGGATACAAAATACACTCCAAGAAAGCCTTTAAGATTACTTCTCATGGTTCAGTAGAAGTAAATGTTCTATTGAGCTGGTGTTTGAAAATATTCAGTCCCAACACATATATTAGAAGCATACCACCCTCAAGGTGAGAAATATATTTTAGGGTTTTCCTGTCACTTTCCAAAAACAGCTTAGAAGACAGTGGTGAAATCAGTGGAAAAGTGACCATCTGGGGTTTGTCTGAGCGAGAAATAAGATATAGAAGAGAAAGGGGAAAAAATACATGGAAACGACAGGTCCTCCTTCTTGTATGCAGCAGTAATACTCTTCGTTGAGATGGAAGTCCTTTATGTACAAATATAGCTAATAAATATAATATAATATCCAAGCCTCCAGCAAATCTACGATCAAGATAATGTAAAGTTAAAACAGGGCAAACCTCTGATTTTCACAGACACTGCAAGAGGCTCATTTTAAATAGCTGCTCACCCCCTCCCTCCAGTAGGATCAGTCTTGAATATTTTAAAAATGTCCCTCTAGAATTAGATTTAGCTAAATTGTGATGGTTCCCTGCAAGTGAGGAAAAAATACTGTGGAAGCAAACGTTCATTCCAGAACTAGATTTTTATTTTACTGTGACTTTTTAACACCCATCTCAGCCTCCCTTTGGTTTTCAAATATTATTGACTGAGACACGAGATTCCCCTGCTAAAACTCCTATTTTCTCTTCACACACCACCACTTTTTGGGGCAGGGCCACAGCTCGAAGCCCCGGGGCTGCCTCGGGGCTGAGCGCACTTGGCAGCAGCTGGAAAAGTGGGTCACTGGCTGGCAGCTGACTGACCCCGTTCCAGGCGGGACTGCAGGATGTGTCCCAACCTTTGGGGAACGGCAGGGTTTGTTTGCTGTCGGGGAGGTGCGGGTTATCAGCTCGGCGGGGAGCGGAAACAACGCAGCGGGGCAGCTTTTGTGAGGATAAGCAAAGCTCCAGCAGCAGCAGCCCTGGGGCGGCCTCTCCCCTTTCCACGGGAGGCTGTCTGGGCGCAGGTATAAAACCTTATTAACCTGCCGCAAAACAGTGACCAAGCCTTCTGACACATCTAGAAATACATAAGTGAAGTCTGGGGCGCCATCCTCCCCACAGGGACAGCCGGGGAGGCTCCGCACATCACCTCAGCCCTGCAGCCGGCTGGGCACCATGACACCGAAATGGCACGGGAGACAAACCTGCAACCGGGCTTTTCACGCCTCCCAGTGTGGTCCCGGCGAAGAAGGCTGCTGGAAGACGCCCAATTCCAGACATTTTCACAGCGGGTTCCGCAGCGCCAGGCCCGCCTTGGGTCGCCTCACGCTGCGCGGGCTCGTGAGGGAGCTCAGTGGCGGGAACGCCGCCGCCGCCATTTCCTGTCCCCCCTCACAGCCCTGAGCCGGGCGGGCGCCCTGAGGGGGCACCTGAGGCAGCGCCCATTGAGATGGAAATATCGCCCGCCAGTCCCCTCAGAGCCTGCGGCCACCTCCACGCCCGTGCCCTGAGACGGGAGGCGTGAGGGGGAAAGCCCTGTGTCACCTCTGCGTCCCCTCATCGCCTTTGCGGTGAAGTGGGCTCAGCCCTTCAGACAGAAAGTGGGCGAAGAATCCCCCCAAGTGCAGCCACTGACCCCCATTTCTGTTATCTCAATACCCACTTTTTTTGCTATAGCGATCGCTTTCTAAAAACTGGGACAAAAACATCTCTCCAAGAGGCTAGCGAGTGCTTGTGGCACATCTAGGCAGTGCCAGGGTTCCATTCCAGCCTCACAAGGTATCAGCCACATGGAAGTGTACTTCCTAGAGATTTCAGTGCACCTCAAATCACCTCAGACCACTTAACTTCACGCAGATAAAATCTCACCAGAGCAGCACTATGTGCCACCTTAGGCCTTACTGCCAGGAAAGGGAGCTTTAACATGAAAACAAACCCCATCAAGTTATCCTTAAAAAAACCCCATTAAAATCTTAAAAGGACCCAAAATGCAACTCAAGCATCCAGAGATCACCACTTAATGGTCGCACATGTGCATGCTGTGCTGCAGCCTGTGATACTGGGTTGTGTCCTCAGTGAGTCGCAGCATCATTTCAAACCCTTCAGCATGCCAGGAGCTGCTTTATGGGAGATGCCAACGATTTTCACCATCCTTCTTTCCTCTTTTCCCTTCCCCGCTCTCCCCCAAAGAGCCAACTTTCATACAAGCCCCATTTTTCTTCAGGTCACTCTGAAGAAGACACTGTTTTGACAGCATCGTGCATTTTCCCTCTTGCGAGTCCACGGAAGCCCTGCCAAAGAAAGTGATATATGGCCAGAAAGAGACCCTCGCCCTAATTAGAAGCCTTCACTATTCAGCAGGGTTTTGAGAGGACAGAAGCCCGAGGCAGCTGGATGGGAATACAAACCATACCATGCTCCAGCAGCTTTCTCATATTCATCCAGTGACCGAGATCCATCTGTTTATCATCAGCTGCAGTACAGTTGGAGACAAAGTGCATTGTTAATAGGGTGTGTTTGAGAGAAAAGTCACAAGGAAGTGCCCTAAACTAAGTGATTTCTGAAAGTAATGGCTACGGAGTGCATACCACACAGTAGCGCTGAGCTAATGGATATTTTTCTTCAGTCATGGCCATTAACTGTGTGGTTTTGCCAGAAAGATCCAAAAGTAAAATAGAAGGGGTGGCAAAGCACCCTATCTAGATAAGATATTTCAGTTTCTAACTAGTTCTGACTTTGATTCCTTTTTCTTGTAAGGAAGACAGGATTTGCCACGCATTATCAGTACAACAGCTCCTTTTGGCCACAACCTTGCCCCTGACAGTAACCCTGGACAATGCTTCAGAGCATGCTGGATGTTCTCCAAGTAACGTGATTACATATACCAATTCCAAAGCATTAATTAGGTTGCTTCATCACCCTTACTCAAGTTCCTGTTTCTAAAATAACAAGTCATGTATTCTCACATATGACTGTTATAATACATCAGTAACTATTGTCACATATTACATGTTATTTAGAAGCTGGAGATTGTGCTTTTTAGGCCATAATCCTATTCTGTTCAGCACTGTGTGGAAAGAAGAAGGAACCAGGAGATGCTGCCACATTTCACTAAGGCACTGTGAAAATGCTGCTGACCCGATGCCACTGAGGGATGCCCCACTCAGAGTTTGGATATTGGATCAGTGGAGAGCAACAGATTCTCTGCTGCTGAAAAAGCAGTCAATGGCCACCAAAAACAAGTAAGTGTTTTTGTTTTGTTTTGTTTTGTTTTGTTTTTAATTAGTGACAATGTGAGGGGATGTCAGGGTTCTTCCTACAGTCACCTGCCTTCACAGAGCTACTTGGACTTGTATTGATTAAGTGTTGTGCCCCTTGAGGATGGGATGAAAAGCTGGACACCAGAGAAGCAGAGTAACTGGGGGAGACTGTGAAGCACACAAAATGCAATCAGATCAGTAGAAGGCTTGCAGTCCTTGAAGCCTCTGAAATTCAGAAATAGAGACACCTTGCAAGCAACACACCCTAGGTTAGTTTTAAAATCAAAGGTTATAGGGTGGATTTCTTCTTTTTCCTGTTGCCCGTGTTTCAGCTTTCAGAAATTTAACTATGTTCTACGCTATCAAAGCATTCATTCATCATCTTGATTTCTTGCCCCTCCCAGTGCAAACTCTGTTCTACCACCTTTTGCTCACTTCCATGCAGTCACTGTTCTTAGCAGGCTCACGGAGAAGATTGTCTGGAGGCAAATAGACACTCTGGTAACTCAAGCAAATTAGTTCACCTGATACCGGAGGTTTTATAAGGATGCTTGTTTTATAAAAGTTTGTGCGCTAATTTCAGAAAAGGTAACTTATTGTAAAAATTAGCAGGTTTCTTTTCTATACAAATGAATGATGACTTTGTTTGCTAATAGAAGTTTGAATGTCTGAGTTTGAAGTCAGGGTAGAAATAAAAGCTCGATCTGGACCTTTTCCAACAGGACCTAAACCCGGAAGAATTACAGTAGTCTCGTGATCCAGCAAGGAGTTATATAACACTTGCCAGTGCCATGTGGAGTTATTTCTAAGGATGATGTCACACTTTGCCCTGTGGTCCTGTTCTGTGAGGTGATTTTCACAGCAGGTTCAGCCTGCCATCTACTATTGGAATGGATGACCCCAGCAAGGGAATCACTTTATTTCCTGCACTCACGAAGTCTATACGAGAGGTCATTTAATCACAGTTACCGCTCTGCTCATCCCAGCAGCTCGTGTCTGGTTTAAGCACCACTTCCAAGTAGGGCTGCAGCCCTGACCTGAATAAATCAGAAGCTGGGGAATTTATCACTTTCCTTGGTAGTTTATTATAGTGCTTATTAAACATCCCTGCTAAAGATACATGCCTGTGCTCTGAGTTTTCTGGTTTCAAGTTCAGTCTTGTGACTTATCCAGCTAAATTACAGAGCCCTTTAGTACATATTTCCTCTCCACAAAGGTGCTTGAAGTTCTGTAATCAAGTAACTCCTCCACTTTTCCTTTCCTAAATAGATGGAATTCTTGATCTCTTTCTCTCCATGCAAAACACAAGCCTTTAAACCAGCTCCCAAGCTTCCTGCACTCTCCCATCTTTTAGCACCCTCTTAAAAGTACAGGCAGCTAGGGGGAATGCTGTACTCCAGTGCATCAACTATTGCATGAACACTTGTGTCCCCTCTGAGCTCCAAATCCTTTCCCAGATGTTTTGTGGGGTGTAGGTCCCATTTAGGAGGCATGAATCTGGCTCCAGACTATCAACCCTTGAAATTTGTGTGTCTTGTTTTCTGACAACCAGGGAATCTACATCACACCCCTGCCAACAGTAGGAGCACTGCACAGATATGGCATGGCCAAAAAAGGGCCTTTGAGCTCTCTCCCATTGCGACAGTCTTGACACTTTTCCCTTCAGCTTCCACTGGAATTGCCACCGAAACCACTATTAAATGGCAACGCACTTCAGATTAAAGAAAATAATCTCCAATTTAGTTTGTGTTGCAGATGACTTTGGGAGGAAAAGCACATTCTGACAGCTGCTTCCATTTCATTGTGCTTTTTTGTTTTTGAAAGAGAGAAGACCATTTGTTTTCAATTTATCTATAAATAATAGAGGAAAACACAGCTGAGGGGCCCAGTGTGATTTTTATAGAATGTTCATTTTTAGAAATCTGATAAGCTTAACCACATATGTTTGAAATCATAGTAATATAAAATACAGAAATTTAAAAAAAAAAAAACCTACTTGTCATGCAATCTAGTATTTATTTTATCTAGTGCTTAGCAGCATTTGTCATATATTGTGTATTGGGGGCAACTTTGGACCTAAATTCTGAACACACGGAGAAGTATCTTGCGGGTGGAATTAACAGATTAGGGCTTAACCTTTATGAGGTCAGAACTGTGGGGTTTTTCCCTGGATTGAGAGTGGCCTCACAAGCCAGCATGACAATTAATTAGCTCTTGTTTATCCAAGTGAGTCAGGAAGGCAATGGACTACACCTGAATTCCACTCCAGCTGTGTAGGTACAGGTCAGACCTCGCAGGTTACCAGTGCCATTGGTGATATCTGTTCCTCAGCCAGGGCACAACAGCAAACCCCTTATTTCTAGTTCCCTTATTTCCTCAGAAAGATCATATCTAGAAATTAATAAATAAATAAACAAAAGAGGTGAATTATGCCACTCACGTACCAAGAGAAAATCACCCAGCCTGGAGTATTTGGTATTTTACCTGACCATTCAGAGGATTGCTGATTTACAGTGCTGATCTATAGTACAGCAATCTCAGGAGACCGGAGCAAAAGGGGAGGGGGACAGATATGTAGCTCAAATGTAACATTATGCCTTATAATGTTGAACTCTCTCTTCCCACTCCTAGCACTATAAAAATTGCTTATGACCCTATTTTTGTCTTCTGCTTCCCTGAAGTACAATCACATCGTGTCACACCCGTGCCATTTAACTGATACATCGTGAAGTGTTTGTTAGTAATGCGGCATTAAAGAATATTTCTGATCTGACTTGAATTTTTAATGCAAGTGGGTGAAGCCAGTGGAAATGGTGTTGTTGGAGAAAGGCTGTTTTCAGCTGAATCGTAGCGTGTGAGTGCTACAGGAAGCCATTAATAAGCAGAAGGGTTTTATTACAGAGGCTCTGGCCACTACCTTGTAAGGTCTCCACAGCATCAGAAACCCAGCCTGTTTGTATCAGCACAGTGCCTGGAAGAGATACAGCAGCCTGGAGGGGCTCCTAAATCTTCACAGGAGGTTGCACTTCTAAGTGCAACTTCCTATATAAGGAAGCAGGCTCTGTGTTAAAGGAAAAGCGAGACTTACGGGAAGATTTGAGGACGTGCGAACACTTCCTATGAGACCAGTTGGCTGGAGCCATCTGTCCAACATGGGGAATACTCAAAAGAGCTCATAGGAATGACCAGGCAGCAAAAAGACAAGTTTGTCAGGGGGGCTCAGCAATCATCCCTGTCCTTTCCTCCATGTCAGATTCCTCCGGTAGGAGCAGTGTGGGGTACCAGAGGTGGTTATGAGGGAGTGTGAGGGGAAGAGAATGGGACAGCAGCCATTCCCACTACTGGCTGTGCAGGGTAAGCTCAGCTTTCAAGCCTTTAAGAATTCCTTTCTCTTCTGTTCCTGTCTTAAAAAAAGCTACAGAAAGGCCTGACAAACTAACAGTGATATACAAAGATTCCTGCTTAAAAAAAAAAAAAAAAGGTATTTCCTACTGTTTTAATGAGCTGGTGTTTGCCCAGTACACTCAGCTATGGTATGTGCTGGCCTGTCTAGCTTATGGCACAAATTGCAGATACATCACATCCAGACTTTCAGAGAGACAGAAGGGGAATTGCCATGTCCACTGTCTTCTCAGACTTCCCTCCAGGTGCTGTGCTGGCGGCGGGCCCTGCTGCTCCCCAGAGAGGCGAGCAGCGCTCTTGACTCAGAAAATGTTAGCAGACAATAACTAGTCATTTCAAGAATATGTTCTGTTTTCAGATAAACACACACAGAACATGATGAAACAAGACTTTTTTCACAAAGGAGACTGCCCTGCTCTCCCTGGACTCAGTCTTGATTGTGCTTACTTAGACACTCAGCCATTACTGGAACCTAAGGGGAGTGTTTAGCAAAGTGCATTAGGGGCAGGAGGTTGCTTAAAGACCTTGGCTTTAGCCCCCAGTGGTTTTGAAGCACTGAATTTAAAACCACCCACCATGATGTCTGTGTTTGTAATGTATTGATTCACATTACCCACGTACACACCCTGGGAGGACATGACGGATTTGTTCCTGTCATCTTCTGCCACTCCTTCAGGAAAATATGTAACCAGCATCCCACCTGTCACATACTGAGTCACCTCCCGGTTAAATACATTTCTTATTTGTATTTTTTTCTGTTCAGCAGATAAACATGCTTCACTCGTCAGTACAGGCACTTCCTTAGGAAAAGAACTGAAGGTTATGCTCCATCAGAATGCAAATCACCCACCAAAACACTTGCTGTGAGACAAATGCTCAGACTTTAGGAACAGTAAAGGTGCTGGGACTCATTTCAGTCAGGTGCTGCAGGAAGGGGATCGATCCTCTTAGGCTGGAAAGGGAATATCTGAGTTGGTGTGGTGGCCAGTTTGGTCATCCAGAGTGAACATCCTGGTGTCACGCAGTAATTTAAGCGTGGTGGTTTTACACACTGCAGTGCAGTGTAAACCGTGGATGGAAAGCTGTCTGTGAGTCACAGGAACAGGTAGGCTCCCTTTGGACCTAAGCAGCTCGCAGCATCCCATGGGCACCAGGCCAGGAGGTCCAAACCAGATGCAGGAGTAGGCTGCACGAATTCCCAAAAGTATTACACAAGCTACTATTGAGTTTTATTTACCAAAGCTGATTTTTTTTCCCCAAAGAATCTCCATTTACCAAGCCTCCTCCACACATTACGGGGAATTTTTTTTCAATTCATAGAGGGGCTCAGAGTTTAGGGATTATAAATGTGTTGTTTGCTACAGCTCATGGGGCAGTCTGGCAGCAGAATTAGGAGCAAGTTTGGCATTGGCACTATCTTGGCTTTGTGCTTTAATCAAACTTTATATAAGATGAAGGAGGCCCAGGAACTGGCCGTACTATCTCTAATGTCAGGAACTGATTACAAAGGCACCAGTGCTTCTTGTTCTTGCCAATACAACTCCAGTCTGAAAGAAAATTATTTAACTGAGGGCTGGTTCGGAAAGGAGCCATAAACTGATAATACCCACATGACTACAGGAACTAAGAACTTAATCTCTGGTGGTTATTTCCCAAAGTAAATATTTAAATAAACCAACATCTAAAAAATAATAAAATATAATTAAAGATAAGCAAGGTTATAAAAGTTATTTTCTTTTAGGCTGCAGGAAATTTTACTTCCAAATCCCCTTAGCATACAGTGGGATTATAAAGTCACTACGACAGAAATAGACATTATAACCCAAGAACAGATTTCCTCTGAATATCAAAAAGCACTTCCTGTAATGGGAAATTGTCAACAGACCCATGTAGTGGCAAAGCAAGGGTTAGTTTATTACATGTGGATATCCTGCCAATATATTTGCACCTGCTTACAGCCTCCAGATTGATTTACAGCCACAAGGGAAGGCTTCAAGTCCCTCATCAGGAAAGGTGCATCTCTTATCCAGTAACCCAGGAGGCATTATGAACCCCCATACATCTTTACTCTTGCTTTTTTTCTTTTAACATGAAAAAAGCCTTATTTTTCTGCCCTGAAATTTCCAAATCACCATTCCTGCATTTCAAAAGTAAGCAGTCACCATTAATCTGTGTGCTGCATCTTTGAATTATGTTCTTCAAACCCTCCAAAAACAACATGCCAAGAAAGAAAAAAAAAAAAAGAAATTCATAACAAAGCATTTTAGTCCCATAACTGGGGAGTGGAGATCGCAGTGAACCGCAGCCAGGCCGAGCGTCAGGCCAGCTCTGCAGGCTGCCAGCTCCGTCATCTGAGCTCGGGGAGGAAGAGGAGGAGCAGAGGCTGCAGCAGGTGCTGTGCCTGAATTCACAAGCACAGTGACCCTCCCTAGGAGCATGGCAGGAATTTCAAATGGGATTAGCCACCCGGACAAGGGAAGGGTCATACTTGACATTTCCACTGGAAATTCTAATGCAAATAGATCTCTGATACTCATGACATTTTTTCACACACATCTAACAGGCATACATATGTAAAAGGAAAATGATAAAATGTGATGACTAATTTATGTAAATCTCATAAAGGCAATAAGGCCGAGGGCTGAGCACATAGAAACATTAGTCAGGCGAAGGAGCACATGATTGGTTTCCTCTTTTATTTGCTACCATTTTAAATTGGTTTGTTTTGATAGGGTTATCATTTGTTTAGCTTTCAAAAAGTGCTCAGTGCCTGTACAAGGAGTATAGGACATAGAGCCCTTGCTCGTAGTAAGGAGCACAGTGATCCCTCGGCTTTATTTGGAATGGTTTTGGTTACTGCCATGAGGGTGGGAGCTGAGCAAGGCAGAGGCACTCTCTTAGGAAGCCAGGGATTTTTACAGCCTACCTCAGGCTTGCATATTTACACACTGAAAAATCCTGGCTGAACACCCAAGGAAAGCATGAATTTTTGGAATTAGATCTCAGTGCAATTCAAGTAGGATACTTACAACATGAAGATTACATGGAAAACTTTTCTACAGCAAAGCTTTTCTCACCTCAAGGAGCCTTTAACAAGAGCATGAGCATTGCAACATATTCTCACACTTACAGCTATTTCCACCGTATATCTTGATAAGCGAATTTCCTTATAAGTTGTGTTCTGAGGTCACCAAATTAGACAGAAATAGAGTGCATTGGTCAATCTACCCAAAGAAGAAAATTAAAGATATCAGGCTGAACAACAGCAGAGTGGACGGAAATTTTGGTTGTCGAGCTTTTGTCGCTGTTTTACACAGCAGACTACTCTGCTCAGCAAACCTGTGGTCAGCAGAGCTCTGTAGTATCTGCAGGTCTCCCAGTACAGGCAGGAAAATAAGTCAAAGCTAAATTTAAACTAAGTAGAGAAAACCCAGTTCTCTCAGCGTCTTATTCAAAGTTTTGCTTTCAACACAACCAAGAGCAGTTTCACCCCACTTCCCATCATGGCCCGTTTTATTTCAATATGTCTATTCCTGCACTTTTATATTATTCCAAAGGACAGTGCCTCATTTTCCACACCTGGGGGGCTAGGGAATTTAAGGAGTTATTAAACTCCTTAAAACGTGTTTATTTTTCTTAAGGCTAATTACCTACCCGAAATGACTTAATTTTGTTTATTACAAGTTTTAAAATGACAAGTTCATCTGCCACCGGAAAGCAGCGATGCTTTAGCGACAATGAAAGGCCGCAGTCCTGCAAGCACTTATGCATATGCTTCACGTTTTGCATGTAAATACTCCCATTGACTAAATCCCAGTTCTTTGAAAGGGAAGAAAAGGCTGAAAGGCAATCATTGTTTTCCCAGGCAAACAGTGCTGGAGAAGAAAGGGACAAGTTAGGAATATAGAAAATTAACTCATTTCCCGTCGCCCACCACATGCATGCATATCCTGAAACTCCTGAATTTCCTTCAAGTATCTAGAGTCTCTTCTGTATGCAGCCCAGTTTTTCAGTGTCTTAATGCTTTATTAGTTTCCTAATAGCTTTATTTGCTAATAAAGGCAATTTATTTAGGCAGATCTAACATGGCACAAAAAACTTTTAAAAGATAATTTAAGAGAAAACATTGTGAGCAAGCGAAGACCAGCTCTGATATTCAACCTCCTCCATGAAGATAAAAACAAAAAAGGAGAATTCAAATAACTATCGAGGAAGGAAAAATGCATTCAAACACTGTAGAAATTAAATAATTCAACGCACTCTTCCCCTGAGCTTCCCAGTTAGCTCCGTCTTCATTTCCTCCTTGCTGGATAACAGCAGGTGTATTGCTTCAGTCACCCTAGGTTTAGACGAGGCAAGACTGATCATAGAATCACAGAATGGCTTGGGTTGGAAAGGACCACGTAATTCCAATCCCCTGTCATGGCTAGGAATACCTTCCACTAAATCAGGTTGCTCAGAGTCCCATCCAGCCTGGCTTTGGACACTTCCAGGGCTGGGGCAGCCACAGCTTCTCTGGGCAACCTGTGCCAGGGCCTCACCACCCTCATAGTGAAGAATTTCTACTTTATGTCCAATCTAAACCCACCCTCTTTCAGTTTGCAACCATTCCCCCTTGTCCTATCGTGTGTTGCGAGCTCAAAGTGATCTTGGACCTGGTAGTGTCCTAGAGGATGAGAAATCTCCTGGGTTCCTTCTCTAAGCAAGGAGGAGGAGCAGCTCACAGCCTTGACCTGAAGCCCACCCCCTACAAAAGAGAATGGAAAAGACCAAGCTTTTTTTTTGCCTGTCTCTGTCCCACAGCACCCCAGCCAGAAGTGCTGAGGTACATTTAAGCCCCCTGATGCTTGGGCATAGCCTGAGAGCCCCGTGCTGCAGCCCAGCACAGCTTCCCACAAAGTGCAGTCTGCGGGCAAAGAGGCATGGAACAAATCTGAAAACAACATTACTGACGGTTGTGGGCAGCTTATTAACAGCAGCACTGACATTAGCAAGTGGAAATAGTCCCCTGTTACACAGACAAGCACACATTACACGTGGGTTCCTACACTGAAAACCAGATACGCTGCTTTGCCTCAGACTGGCTCATGTTTTTTCCGCTTGATAAAATGTCATGAGTAACTCTGAAGTTTCTTCTATCACCGACTTCTTTCAAACCTGACCGAGTAACTATCGTACCACCATCACTGAACCCACAGGAGAGATTTGACAAGTGGAAAGAATTAAAATAAATTTGCTAGTGTGAATTTTCCTATAGCTGTTCTTCAACAATTCTTATTTTAAAAAAAGTATCCTGAACTTGCACGAACTAAAAACTATATGAAAAGCAAATTGGGCTGGAACTACTACTTTGAGGTTCCTTCCAACCTAAAATAGTCTAAGATGTAAATGGCTTATCACAGCAATAACTTTGGCACGGGGGAGAAGACAGAGCAGCACTCATTGCTCTGATTACAACCAAAAGATACAGGGACAGATATGAGTTCAATTAACACAGCCTGTGTTAATTGAGGAGTTCTTGTAGCCTGGAGAGCTACAGCTGATACAACCTCTGCTTCTCAGGTGCTCTCAAGTTACCACCTGACAAATCTTCCATGCAGGGCAACTGAATCTATACAAATATTTCATAGACAAAAGTTTCTTACTGTCCAAAGATAACACTAACAAAGATAACCAAATATAATGGATAAAATTATGTAAGATAACTAAAGATAATGAATAAAAGAGGGGTGTGAGGGAAAAATGCATGGAATTAATTAAGAATCATAAGCAACCTCACAGAGAAGTCCTCTGATATCTAAAAGTGGTGAAACCAACAGGCTTGTGGAGCAGATTGCTCTGAGAGCCAGGAGAACCCATGTGAAAGTACCTGGCCCAGCTCCCTGCCATGGGGGCACCTTAGCTGGACACCATTCCTCACAGGGCCCAGTATTCCAGCAGCTGGAGCCCAGAGCCAGGGAACAGAGCTCGCAAGCTGCCTTCGTGACACGGAATGTGTCCAATTCACACCACAGACATTTGTGTGATTTGCCAGTCAAAGGGGTGGCCTTGACAGAATTAAAAGCTGCTGATGAATCAGTGAGGCCAAGAGAGCTGATGCATATTTTTTTTAAAAGGTTACTATTCAAGGAAGCAGTGTAGTGCACAGCAGTAACAGAAGGATTGTGGTAAACAACAAATTATTCCCTGGAGAAAATTCCTCCAAAATTGGGTAGTGACAGAATTCAATCAGGGTTAAAAAAAAAAAAAACAACAACAACAACAAAAACCAGACAAAAATCCCCACCAGACCCAAACACAAAGAATAAAAACCTTGCAGAACAAGGATCTTTCTCCTTTAACTTCTGCAGGACTGGAAACCAGATGTACTTACTTTTTAATGTATTAATTTTTTATTTTGCCAGACTGCCTAAGACTGAGCTGTCTTGAACACATTGAAAACCTAATACAAAAAATTCCCAAAAAACAGCTTTCTTGATTTTAGCTTACAGATTACTGAATAACCCACAGGCCACCAGCTTCTCTCCTGCTATTTCTAAGTCAGTCCAGATCAAGCTGGATGGGGAGGGGAAAGGCAGGTTTGATGTTTGTTTGATTTGGTGTTAGGCTAAAGCTCAAGGTCCGTTTATTTAGGAAAGAGATTCCCACCCCCCAAATGATGCAGTGTATTTTATGTTCAACAGAAAATAATACAGGAGCATATAGTCGATATGCCAAGTGAGGTGTAATGCACGCTCAGTTCTAGGTTTTAGGGTTAAAATTTCTCTAGAAATGCCTATTTTCCTCTTTTACTACATTTTACAGAATTTCCATAACTTTCCTTAAATACTGACTTTTTTGTCTACAGGTAGCTGCTAAGATTCCCCTTTCTAAAGCTCTCAAAACTGCTTTTTGGAAAAGGATCAGTTATTTCCTCCAGGGCCTGAGAGCATCTCCCTGAAATAGCTCCTCCAGCCACTCGGTCAGTAAAACACTGAGCTCAACGCCAGCTGGAGGCTTTGGGGGCAGGTTTCAGCTCACCTGCCTGAGCAGCCAGGCGCAAAAACCCCGTAGAAGAGGGACAAGGAGCAGTTTTGCCCCTTTGCCTCCGACGGGGATCCAAGGGCTTGGAAAGGAGCTGACAGCAGTTCGCATCAGTGCGCGAGATGAATATAAAACCCAAACCAAAACACGATTTGTTTTTCAGTTTATTAAAGGAAATGTTTTCATATAATTAATCATGGTCCGCGAGGCCGCTTTATCCAATGCCGTTCCTCCCTACCCCCGCCATCCCACACGGAGCCTTAGCCGGACTAAAATTTTGCAAAGCCTCGCATTGTTCTCCCTGACACCGGATCAGCGGACACAAAAAAGCAACTGCCAGCTCAAAAGCAATCCGGCGATAGAGCCTGGTGCTATCTAATCAAGGGCAAAAGGTCACTTCCGAACAACTGGGCAATAAAAGATTATTTCCAGCCGCAGAACAGAAAGGCCCAGTGGTGGGTGCTTGAAAGAGGGGGGTGGAAGGAGGGCAAAAGGGCTCCCGTCTGTGGGAGGAAGTGCATTGAATAAAGCCAGCAGACGGGAACCATCTGGCTTTGTGCGTGGTCTGTTCTTCAGAGGGGAGAGAAAGCCCCCTCAGCGGGGCCAGTGACTCTGTGCAATGATTCAAGCTTTTCTTCTTCTTTTTTTTTTTTCTTCTCTCCCCCATCAATTTTAAAGCAGCTTTCCCAGGCACCAAAAAATTGGAAACGGGAACTTTCCCAACGGGCGGATGGACGCGTCTTATCAACTACAAGCTGCAAGATGGAGCCCATGTTTTAATTTGGTCATGAGAGATGGCTCTTATCAGGGAGCAAGGCCTGTGGATGACCAGACGGGGCTTTTTTTTGTTTGTTTTGTTTTTAAGGATGGCTTCAGAAGAAGCCTCCCAGGGACCCAGCAGACTCAACTTCCCAACCCACCCAATGCACTGAGGTTTGGTTGCATTTTTAAACAGCAAACGGCATTTCCAGCAGTATCACCTTTATTATGTATACTTCATGCATTTCCCCCCTTCCTCTCTCTCCCCACTTGTTATATGGCCTCACTTGAATGAAAGCAAGAAAATAAAAGGGCCAGATTACATTCAGTCCAGTTGCCATGGCCTGTGGGAGGGCAGAATTGCAAACACTTCAGTACAAATGGTACAATCCCTCCTCCCTCCCCTCAGCCCTGCAGTTGTCCTCCATGTCCTCACTTTCCCTCGCTCCGTGGTTGCACCGGAGGCCTTTGGCACTCGGCGGCGAGGAGCTGAATCTATTCAAGCGCCCAGACACCTCCTCCGTTCACCAGTGAATTAACTTTAAGCATGCAAATCACACTAATCCAGAATTCACAGGAGAGGAAGTCAGGAGGGTTCCCAGTGGTCTGGGAAATATTTTTCCTTTTGGGAAGGGAAGGGGGGGGGGGGTCATTGCACTCTTCTTTAGAGCTCGCTGCAGGTCACTCTGGCTCATCTCAAAGAGAGTTTAGTTCAGAGGCTCAGCTTGACATTCATTGGTTTCTAAATCGGAACCTCTTGAGCGATTGTCCCAGCAATCCCAGGGATTGGGGCCTGAGCAAATAGGCCCCGACTAATTCTGCTGTAGTAGGGGGAAACGAAGCAGTTAAATGTCCAGTTTATCAACAGAAAACAACAACTGAGCCTTTGTCCTAACAGGGTGCAGGAGGAAACTGTTTTGCAGGGCTCATCTGCATGAGAAGCCCAGGCAGCTGGGAAACACCGACACACGGCTTGGAGGGAGAGCCACGAAGACATCGGAGGAGAAAAATATTCCATACATCGATTTTCTTACGGCCACCTTCAAAAAGGAAGCAAAACTCAGGAACTCTGAGTAAGTTGGACACAGCTTGACAATTGAGGGGCTTTGTTTTAAAGGGGAAAAAAAACCACACCAACACCAAAGAAACCCACAAAGCAAGAGTTTAAATTGAGAAATGTGACACAGCAGGTCCTCTGCCACAGTCTATTTGTTAGAGGACAAAAAAAAAAAAAAAAAAAAAAAAAACCAAAAAAACACTACCAACAGTAAGGTGACCAAATGGCCAAGCCAACAGCTTTGGTATTTACTCTCTACAGCTCTGCAAGCTGAGGCAGTGCAAAGACACCAGAGTTTCTGCTACAGCCTCACCAAACAGACATAGAAATGCAGAATGCAGTTTGGAGATGCAAAGCCAGAAAGGAAAACCATGGAGCTGAAATGGACCTACCATAAAGTGGGTTGAAAGAACCCCGATGTCACTCCTCCTGCTCCTCACCTTTTTTTTTTGCCACTCCGTACTGATCTAATCTCAGTTTTACTCAGCTAAGGGTTTCTTAGCAGTCACAGGCATTTTTCTCTAAGGATTTTTAGACACTCAGAAGTGGTTGGAAAAGTACAGGCAAAGGACTTGCCCACCACATTCCCTGTCTCTTCAAGAGCCGAGCAAAAAACCCTTGCCCTATCATTGCTCAGGGTGAGGTCTATAACCCATCTGGCAGACATGGAAACTGCATTCCACTTGCTCATCAAACCCAGTGGGAAAACATCCTGAAGGTGGGGGAGAAAAATCCCAAATGTAAGGCAGGTGAGCCTCAGGTTAAGGCAGCTGCTGCTTTAACATCCACTTTCAACACCTGAGAAAGTGAAACCACTTACTGGAACAACAAAGCTCTGTGCAAGGAGGAGGGGATAGCTGAGAAAATGTGTCCCTGGAACAGACCCTTTAGGGACAGGCCAAGTCGAGATGATGAGGTTATCACCAGGAAGATCACAGCCCCCAGCTGCAAGGTCACAACCCGCAGGAACTTAGACAAAGCTTTTAAAGAGAAGCAAATCCAGCCTCTTCTGGAGTGCCCCCAAAGAGAAACCCACCCAAAGGGATGCTTCCATGGCCCAGCAGCACAATATTCACATTCCAGCCACAACAGAGCCAAACCGCTTCACTGCAGCAGGGGCAGCTCCTACTCCCACGTACCATGATTAAAAACCTGGAGATTCACAGTTGTTTCAGAGCTTCACTGGCATTCTTTGAGGCCAGAGCACGTGCTACGCTGAGCAGCCACCCTGCTTTCCACTCCACTTAGCATTAATTACAAGCCTCTTTCTTGGATAGCTTGGTAGCTTTGTGGTTCAAGGGGGAAAGGGGGGGAAAAAAAAAAAAAATCTCATCCTATTAAGTGTAGCCCAGAGACCAAAAGACTCTAAAAGATAGGAAACCCTTCTCAGCGTGAACGAGCAGCAGAACTGCACTTTAAAATACAGGTTTTAATTGCAAGTGGCATTTCCAAGCTACCTTGCTCCTGAGGCCACCTCGATGAGGGCCAGGCGTGCTATCAGACAGTTAATACCCTCAAACAAACAGCTTCCCATTCCCAGCCCCAAACAGGGTTTCAAACATGCCCCATTTGTATCACAAAAGGCAGTCAAAGCCCCTGTCCTTGCAGGAGGCTCAGCTCTAGTTAGGCACCCAACAAAGACTAAGTTGGTAAGCACCTCCTAAGTTGGTCTCTCTGGCTGCCTCACACCCAGCATTTTGCTGAGAGCAGGTCCTGTAATTCTCGTACCAAACCCCTGTAGCTTGATCATGGATCTCGGACCACTTTTAGCTGATACCCTTAGCACAGACTCACCAAATCCAGTGCAGCTCCAGAAGGGATGCAGGAGCACAGCACAGCTCTCCTGTCATAAACCCTTGGGTTTAAGGCTGCATGTCTTAGGGCAAGCCTGAAAGGGATCAAAACACATACTATGACCTGCCTGAAGAAGAGCAGACTTCCTTAATACCCCTCTATATAACCAAAGGCTCTTGGCCTGGGTGTCCCCTCAGCTGTGGGGAATTTGGCCTCATCGTTCTGTGAGTATCCAGGTGTTCTCAAGGGGCAGAAAGGAGTTTGCCACCAGCTGAGTTGCTCAGAGCTTTCCAGGCAGATGTTTTTCATTTTACCCTGAATTTACAGACTGTAGCATTTGTCTGCCATGTTCTCAGCCTCCTAACTGGCTTAGCCAACAACACACACGCACGAACACACACTGCTGTGTCTTGCTGGTGTGGAATCCTTTAGGCTTGTAACCGAAGGGAAATACATGCCAGTAATCTACCGTGCAGATGAGGCAAGCAATCGCTATTCCTTACATCCAGTTGTAAATCAAATGGTTTCCTGCCTAAGTTTAGATAAGAATACAACCCCCAGGCTATGGACCAGCTGACAGCACCGAGTCCTTTTGTTAAGGAAATGATTGCAGATGACTCAGTGCTTTCACCTGTTCTCCTTTGCCAGGTAGCATCTCCTCTGTATGCCTGGACTGAGCCGAGGCTTCAGCAGAAACTTGAAGCTGAGACTCCTTAGACATGAAATTCCATCTGGGGTCTGGCTTTACAGGCCATCCCTGCATTTCCAGCACAGGAGGGCAACGGAGACAGAGCCACCTCCACCTGAGACGTTCCCTTCGCAACCACATCCTGCTGAGATCTGGCTCCTTCACTGGGGGAAGTGCTTAACTCCAGGTTTTGCTGAGCCCGACAGCCTTTAGCCTCCAGCCTTTTCCATGCCCTGTGGCAGTCCTGTTGTGAGAGACTGCTTTGAAAGCGAGCTGATGGCAGAAGGATGTCGAAAATTTTAAAAAACCTTTTCCCCTCTGACTCTGGTACAACCTTGTCCAGCTCTTCCGTTGCTTTGCTGCTGTTGTGGCTCGCACTTTTCCTGTCTCTCTGCTGCCCTTACTACCCAGCGAGTGGGTTCGCTCCGTGGGATGCTGCCCACTGTCGCTGCAGGCATGAAACCGAAAACTCTGATATCATGTCTCGTAACCCATCAAAAAGCGCCTTGTTTGAAACAGGGAGATGGGATGAGGTCATCAGGAGTTGTAACTATTCTCTTTTTTTGGCACACCACCTCCTTATCTGGGAGGCATTGCAGGGGGGCGCTGTAAAGGTTACGTAAAATCCAAACAGAATTGTCAGGCGTTCCTCTCCCCATCATTTGTTTTGGCAAATTTACATCCTCTGGAAAACGTGAGGGAGGCATCATTTTCCGCAGCAGAACATCACATATGAGCGGGGCTGACACAAAGAACAGTCTGCCCAAGGGCGCTGGGGAGGCCTTAGAGGCAGGAGAGGGAAACCTTTGGTGTACGCTGAGTGCAAATATCCCCACGTGTGTCTGTGCCCACGGAATGCAGGAGCAGGAAAGGGTTATCCATGGTACAGCTCCTGTCATGGGAGATATTTTCATTATGACTTTATTATATTATATAATTGCATTGTCCATCAGCACAGAAGAGCCAGAAAGGCCCTTTGCATTGGCACTGGCATCTCATGGAAGCGCTGCTGCAGAGTAACAGGTGGGACAGGTGATGAGCACGTGCCTTGTTCATTCATATCTCCTCTATCTTCCTAAATTGTTTGCAAGGAACTGGAGAAAGGGGGAAATAATCCGGATCCCCTAACAAACCTGCCAGTGAGGCAGTTTTATAGCTTGGCTCTAAGCCTCTGCTCAGAATCTCTTCTTCCTCTTTTTCAGGGCTCAGTGAAGATGAGCAACAGAGGGCATGGGCATCCTTCCATCTGCTCCCGCTCTGGAGAAGAGATACATCCAAAATGTCACAACTCTGCAATTCTTTCCTCCTACTGGGATAAGTTTCTATGGTAAGATTTACAGCCTAAAAGATACCACTGAAGTCATAGTAGTAAGAAGGGCAGCTACAACAGGAAGGAGGAGAAACAGAAGTGTTTTACTGAGTCAGACAGTTTTTCCAAGCCTTGTAGATGGTGAGAACAAGAAGCAAAAGTCATGCTCACAGTTAAAGCTAATGAAATTCTACAATCCCCATGGGAAACTCAGAAACACAGGCATGAAGTGCAGAACTGCTTCTCGTTTTCATTTATTTTTTAATGCTTTGGTTACAAGTTCAAATGCAACACGTGGACAGAGTGCAGGGACTGAATTGCCTCAGGTGCTGCTGGATACATCCCATTTTTGGTTCATAGCCCTGCATCCACGTCTGCAGTCCCAGTAGCCACCTACAGTCATGTGTCTTCAGGCAGGAAGGTAAGGAAGGAGAGCACATCCAACACAGAGAGGCATGAGCATCCCAATTTAGACACTGTCCATCTGCCCCAAACCATTTTTTGGTAAATTTTAATAACATTGCAAGAGCATCTCTTTGTATCTTCTTCGTAGGCATCCACAGCTCTCCATTAGCAAGATAAGATTAAACAACAGCCACTTATATCTTTATGTGGTAAAACAAGCTTCTGTATTTAAGATAAACTTTACAGGACAGGTGGTTTCCTAGAATGGAATATCCACAAGAAAACATTTAACTATCCTACATAAACGTCAACAAGGTATGAGAAGAGTGCACCTAATAAAGGAGATAGAGGCTACAATAAAAAGGGGCCCTAAATCAAAGAGCAGGTTCACACCAGCAAACACTCACACACACTGGGCTGATTGCAACAGGGAGCCTGTCCAGGCTCAGCCCTCAGCTTTGCTGGCAGCCCAGCAGCTCTTCTGGTGTGGCTTTCTGTGCCTTTGCTTGGAGGTTTGACCCACACCGTCACCTTGCTGGGCTTGTGGCCGGGATTGCATCCCCAAAACTGCCCGTGCGGGTTCTATATTGGGAGCTCGGTGTGTACTTCTACCTTTATCAGCTCTTAA
>VZTE01005202.1:1356187-1366094 GCA_013397775.1 Eulacestoma nigropectus
GCACACCTTTCTCAAGGGACTGACCAAATGTGTGTTTCTCTGCTCCAAAATAAAGAGCAACTACACTTTCAAGCTAATTTTGGAATATGCACTTCTCCTGGAAGTACACTCTTTTAATACTGTCACATGCATGTATCAGGAATATTGAAAAATGCAGGTGAATTTCTGGCTCTTCTTCAATGCTAAAAAGAAAAGTTATTCATTGAGACTGGTGTTTCACCCCTACATACTTAAACTAAAAAGCCAGACCATGTGTGGTTTGCAGGAAATCTTTCCCGAATTTGTATTTATTAGTAAGTAAATGAGGCAGTATCTCATCTCAAGACACCTTCACCAGGAGTGGGAATGGCAGCTACTGGGAAAACCAGCAGCACTGCATGTCTTTCTCACAAATATAAACCGAGCTGTAAATATCACTCTGGAGATCACAAGATTTTTGAACAGATCCTTCCAGTGAGCAGGAAGCTCGTTACCACGGGCTCCATATGGTGGGTAACCAATGCCAAGGGGAGAAGCCGTGCCTTGGCTCCTCACACCAGCCAGAGGAAGGTGGAACACAACCACGGGGAAGAGCTACAAATGATTAAGAGCTGCCCAAAAAGCAACCTGGCCCCCAAATGAAGGGTCATCAGAACGAGACCTGTGCAGCCCCATGTGCTGTGTAAGGCTGGTAAATCCAGCTGTGTCACAGCAGAACAGAATTTTATTCCAGGTTTTTTGAAGCACCACCATGACTGACACAAATGCTCCAGCTGGAAGAAAGCCAACAATTAATCAGGATTCCTTAGAATTTGGAGGTAATTTTAGCAGAACAAGAAATGCAGAAGTATCAGTGAGTCCTGAACATTCCTCCAGGACAAAAATCTATTACTTCATATAAGTCCATTAAAACACTTCATCTAGCCCCTTTAATCCCTCTTAACAGATTTGCTTTATCACAGACAGAGGAGCTAATCCTCTCCCACCTGTCTTTATGATATGGAACCATAAACAAGAGCAAGTACTTTTCATTTGTTAGGCATTATCCCCCCTCGGATAACGCCCTCACCCTCCCCAGCGTTAGTGTAATGGAGCGGTCTTTGGAGAAACACCCCAACTCTGAGGGCAAGTTCTCACCCCAGCCATGGATTCCTCCAGCATGGAACGCGGAAACTTTTATCTACCCATTGTTTTTATTGCTAAATTATTGTTTCCTAAACTCATCTCTTATCACGAGTTTCGAGACACTAAGCAAAGCAAGAATTCCAGCTTGCTGGACTTCCCTTTTTTCCTTCAACCCAGGCCTTACGCATGCGAGGCCTCCGCTGTTAGAACCAGATGGCAGCCTTGGCCAAATCCATCACCCACCCGTGCAATTAGGTCAGTAGGTCAGCTGAACTTACAGCCTAATTATACCATCATTTTACACAGAGTTCTCTTGGCTTCTCAAAACAACATCTCAAAAACACCAGAAAAAAAGTCATTTTTATGGCCGACGTTGCAGCAGGCTCTGACAGTCTGGTGCTCTGCAGACACGGAGGAGTAACCTCGAACAGCCCCCTGAAAAATTTTGGATTGAAGGACTGAAATCTGCCCTTCAGTGCCCTAATTGCTGGAAATCCCCCGAGCAAACCCCCTTCCAATAGAACACGGCACGCTTGGATGGCCATTCCACGGAGGAAAGTAGAACAGACTACAGTGGCTGACCACTTGGGGCATATTTAAAGTAACCTGTGTTTCTTCAGGCTGTGGAGGCTTCACAGCTTCACTTCATCCATCTGTCGGCTTGCTCCGTTCTCTTTCAGTTGGAAAGACATTCATGTGCTCTCATGCAACCCTGCGTGGTTCTACACCACAAAATCCATCTGCCTGAATGAATTCCCAGTCATTTCCATGGCATAATGGCAATGACCTTACGTTCCAGAGAGTACCTGAAAGCGAACTCAGATATATTTATATGTTAAATACAAAGCATACAGCATCTAACCCAAGAGAAAAACACATTCTCATTTTTCTAACACTGCCTGCTCTACCTGACAATTAGAAAACCATGTAAGACCTGCAAGGAACTGTTTTCTTCTCATTGCTGTGTAGGTCCAAGTCAAATTTTTCTCCAAAAGAACTGCAACCTCAAGTTATTCCCAAAATCTAGTTAGTAAAGGGACCAATAGCATCACTAACTAGAGCGTAGCTTTCGTTGATTCTTTTTTTTAAAAAAGAGATCTGAAACAGCACCACGACCTAGCTCCTGATGGAAGACAATCATTAAAGGATGGAGAACACGTGAGTCCTTTGGGATTTCTTCTCTTCTGCTAGGAACCAACCCAAACCCCCGGACAAGTCACCTGGCTGAAAAAAAAGAGACAGCAGTACAGAGGGTAACGTTTTCCTTGAGGAGGCACAAGCGGCACCCTCGGAGCACACGCCCTGAGCAGGGAGCTGGCTGTGATCCAGCTGTGAAGAGGCAGTTGGCTCCGTGTTCCCGGGTGTCAGCACACAGTTACCAGTGGACATCTCTGGCCGGTGCCGGACAAGGCCTCCATTGTCTCTGCGGGGCTGTTTGCAGCTGTCGCTGTTAGAGACGCGCGGTGATAGTGAAGGAGTGCAAGTCGCTGCTCCTCAGGAACATTCTCCTCCTGGCTTTGCTTCCTCTCGGGCAATCTTGGACAGCAGAATTCGTGTACATCCACTGCTGCCCCACGAGCCCCCCAGCTCGTCACTTCTGTCACACAGAGAGGAGCAGCACCACCTGCATCCTGCAGAGCATTCCTAGGTGTACTCAGATGATGATTTCACTTTATACCTCTCAGGGGTCATCTGTGCTGTTTAATAAAAGTGCAGCTTTTCAGTCAGCTCCATTCCATGGCACTGCATCACCTGGGATGGAATTAACTACAAAAAAGGTCAGCTTATTCAAATCATCACCATGCTGGGAGTCAGAGCAGCTTGAATATGGCAACTCAAAGCAGCAGGACTTAAAAAAAGCAAGATACGACACATTTGTCAAGTCATTGCTGTGTTCTGAAGTGGAGTTTCTCTAGAACCACTTACTCTGAACACCATGTGAAATTACATCCATTTAAAACTTTTAAAGTTCAGGAGAACGGTGATGTAACTTTGACCCACATGAGGAAAAGAATGAGGTCTCCCCATTCACTCTTAATGAAAAGCTTTTTCTGTTGAATGTGTGTTAAATGGCCACAAGTAGCTGTGACACTTAGGTCACCCTTAAGGGCCTTTAATTTAAAGACAGAAGATTCAGTTGACATTGGAAAACGTATGGGAAAAGTACCAAATAAGTCATAGACATAGGCCCAAACACACACACACATTCCCAGATTGCAAAGCTACCAAACTACAGCAACTCAATTGCTACTTTTCATCCTGCCTCTAGCTTTTTATTTAGAATTGAGCTGAGGAGATTAATTTCTTCAGCTGCTGCACCATTTAACCAGCCAAGAAGTTCTATATAGGAAAATTTTAAATGGCTTTGCATGTTAATGTGGTATTCCTTAAGAAACAACAACAAAAAACCCCAACTTGGAAGTTGTGGTTTCCTCCTCCACAACTGTATTTCCAAATGCTTTGGTAAATACATAGAGCTTCCATTTTTTGGTACTGTTAAGCACAATATAGATTCAATTGTATTAAACATCCCATAGCAAAAACTCACTTGATACACAGTTGGCTTAAACTTAAAATTAGGTAAACTAAACTAGAGCACAGACTAGTGGCTTTGAAGTATCAATAGGAGGTTATTTGCCACCTGACAGACCTGAAGGAGGAACAGCCCAGTAAAACACACACGTAGCTCCCAACCTGTCACTGTAACAAAAGAACTCCAGAGCCATGTTCATTAATTAATATATTTTCTGCATTATAGTTAACATATGTACTTTCTTCGTGTCATCCTTATTTCGTTAAGTATTGATATTTTGTTATATTCAGACATGAGTACATTTTCGAAGTCTTTTGCAATAAATATCATAAAATAATAGAGATTCACATAATAAATATTCTTTACAATAAAAAAAGTTTTAACAGACTTTTGTCTTAAAAATAGTTGGGATTCAACTTTGTGTTTTATACATAAAATATACAAAAAAGGACCACAATTTGTGGCTAAGGCAATAAAACAGGGACAGAATAAAATTATAAAGAACAGAGCAGAGCTAAACTCACTAAGCCAAAGGAACACAAGAGACTTGAAGGATTCAAGAACATTTAGGTAACTCAATGACACCTGAAGGCTGTTTGGATATATGAACACCACCAACTTTAATATCAACTGATACTGACAGACTATAAAAACAGGATTAGGAGGGAGGAGTGAGCAGTATCCTTCAAAGATTGGACAGCAAAAGAAACAAGTGAGTATGTTGCAGCCAAGGTGTCTCCAATGTGAAGATCTACACAGTGTAGCAAAAACTGAAGTTACATTGAAAATGTAAAAAAAAAAAAAAAAAAAAGGAGGCAGGGCAATTCTCAGGTCTGAGAATGTTCCAAAAGTTAAGACAAAAAGAGAGAGGGGGAGGAAAAAAAAAGATGCAAAAAGAAGCAGGCTGCTTATAGAAGAGTCAGGCCTTTCATTTGGTGAAGCCTTTATTTTACATCCCTCTCCAGAAAGAACACACACAAAAAGTTATTTCACAATCCAGCTCACTCAGGAAAGTTATTCTTCCTTGGCACCTGGGAGGTTAGGGAAAAAACCCATAAATTGCTGAGAGAAAAAAAAAAAAAACCAATAAAAACCATCTTTGGGAAGATATTCACAGAGCAAGAAGCTTCAAGAGCCCAGTGAGCCCTCACTGTCTCTTTCAGGAGTGGTTCAGTTACAAACTCAAAGACCCTGCCCAAGCGAGCAGCAGGTGCAGATACCAGGTCCACACTTACCAAAGAGCAGCAATGACTGCGTGAAACGCTCCACACTCAGCCAAGTCAGGAGGAGGAGGAGAGCAAAGATGCAAGGGGGAGAACTCATGTATCTGAAGTTGGGGAGACAGAAAGGAAAAGAAAGGAACGGTCCTCCCAAAATGGGAGAGGAGGGTGAAAGAAGAAAAGATGGAAGGGAGGGGGGCAAAATCAGCTACAACCTGAAAAACTGAAATTGGAGGAAGTAAACCTCCCTCCCAAAATCATGAGGGCTTGCCCTGACCCCGGGAGGGGCAGCTCTCCAGTTTACAATAGACCGTGTTGGAGTTCTTGCACCGGCACCCCGGACGATTGACGCGGTCGTAGCACCCCCGGCAGAGTTTTAGGCATCCTTTGGCCGGAGGGTAGCAGAGCAAGCAAGGCAGAAACAAGGACATGGCTCCCATGCACAGGTACCTAGAACAGCAGTGTGACTGGGAGCAGGAGCAGGGATTATCCGCGTACGAGTCCCCTTCATCGTCGTTGGAACAGTGGTAGAAGATCCCTTTGACCAGGCACATGCAGGTGCCGTACTCCACCATGCTCTCGGCCGAGCACAGGCACTGCCGGTTGCAGGCCAGGCAGGAGGGCAGGGCCCGCGGCGCCGTGCACTCCCCGCACTTGCACTTCCCGCACTGTTCGCAGATAAACTTGTGCTGCGTCAAGTCCTCTTTCAAAGGCCCCTTCAGATCGTCCACGATCAGGGCCGACTGCTTGGGCTGCGCCCGGATTGTCCGATCGGATCTGTGGCCGGAGCCCGGCCGGGACGGCGGCGAGCGCCCCAGCAGCCCTTGCTCCGAGGAGGCGCTGCTGTTGCTGCCGGAGCTGGCCGCGCTCCCCGTGCTGGTCGATCGGCTCAGGACGGGAGCCCTGGCGCTATGCTGATGTGCCACGTGCCCCGCATGGCCGGGCCTGTGCTCGTAGTTATTATTCACATTAATCGGTATAATCGCGTGAGTCCTTTCATGCTTCTCCTGCCTCGGTGCCGTCCGCGGACCCGATTTTTTCACCACAGACGGCCCTTCGGTGTATTCGTTGCTGCCCCTGATGGCCTTGATCTGGTCCAGTGACAAGATGGTCGTGGGCTGGCTCTCCCTGTCATAGTCCAAGCGCTGCCGGCTGTCCAGGGAGGGCTGCTGAATCACCACCAGGGAACCGCCGCTGCCATGCTGACTTTGGGGCTCCATCTGTAGTGATCTCTGCTGCTGGCATTCAGCGGGAACCTGGCATGCATCTGAAATCCTAAAATAAGAAAGGAGACAGAAGGCGTAAATAAACACCGCGTGTGTACATGTACACACATGAGATCAAGGGCAGCAGAGGGATAAAGCATGGGATACTTTCTGAAAACAGAAATGATCTGGCAGAGCCCAAACTGCCCCAGCCACCTGGTACTGATCACTTTCAGCAGGGGATTACAGCAATGCTGAGGATCTGGCCAAAGTCCAGTAATGGGGAGAGTCTGGGTATGGCATCATAAATGAGGAATGCAAAGGAGACCCCATGCCATTTAAAAAAAAATTAAAAAAAAATAAAAATCCAGTATTAACTTGTATGCTTACTTGGCAAGCCATGGGAAGTGCCTCTCCCTTGCTACTGAACTCAACATCTGTCTCTAGCAACAGCAATTCCGAATGCCCCCGAAACTGAGCTGGAAACAGCCAAGAATGCCACCACGTTCATGTTCCGTATGGCAGAGTGAGGAACGTGCCCAATTCTCACTCTTCTGTCTGAATCTGCAGCATCAGAAAGCTCCACAGATTTGCTTCCTAGTGCATTTGGAAAGTCTCCCTCTTAAAGTGACGTATGTGCATTACAGAGTCCTGAACTAAGTGCTGTCAAGTGGCCAAGACATTTTCTATGAGAAAGTAACTCAGCCTACAGATGTAATACACTCCTTTATAAAATTAAAGCAAGGGTGCAAACAACCTGCTTTCAAATATTTCCTGACCACAGGCCGGAGTGTGAAAGAAAAATGGGGTAGAAAAGGCTTAGATGAACTAGGTATCAGACAAAAAGTACCTGAGGATTCATAAGAATGTTAAGAGCAGACAAAAACCCCTCAACAACAACCTCAAAACACAAAGAACAAATCCATTTTCACAAGACAGATTAAAAGCTTCTCAAATAAACAGAACGCCTGCTAGTCTATCTTTTAAACAGTAGGAAAATAGTAGAGATGTTACACATTTCCATCCCTTTCCTAGCTAGAGACATGAAGATTGCAACACCGCCTGAGAAAACTGCAGTGCCAGTTGTGTACCTACACAAAAATGTAGCTGAGTATCTAAGTGCCACATTTATGCAGGGAACCGAGACAACAAATTGCTTTTCTTTACTGTCACCTGAAGAAAAAGTCCCTTTTCACTCCCCCCGGGATGTCATAAGTGTTTACCTAAAAGCAGAGAAAGGTAAGTGCTATCAAGCATTTCCAAAACTCATCCAGTAATCCTAAGGAAGTGTCTTGCCTACCCAGACCACAGCCGGCACGGAGCTGTTCCCCACTCCAGAGAGAAAAAGGCACCGTGGTGCGAAAGCACAGAAGGAACAAGAAGAGGAAAGGTTTCTCCTAACAGTCAGTCACCATGGGCAGAAAGTGACAGCTTCTGCCGGGACACAAAGTCTTTGTCCTCATCCAGTAGTCAAAGATTTCATTTTACATTTAACATCACCTGTGTGGGCTTTGTGGTCACCAGATTAAACAGAAACCCAAACACTCTCACTTGTAATTCACAGAACAGAATCATAGAAAGGTTTGGGTTGGAAAGGACCTTAAAGACCGTGCAGTTCCAAAGCCCCCGGCCATGGGCAGGGACACTTTTCACTAGACCAGGTTGCTCAGAGCCCCATCCGACCTGGCCTTGGATACTTCCAGGGATGGGGCATCCACAGCTTTTTCCTGTGCCAGTGCCGCACCACCCTCCAGCAAAGAATTTCCTCCTACCCCACACAACAAGCCGCCTTCTTCACGAGCACTGAATGCAAATCCGCAACAGACCAAGGGTGAATGAATGCAAAAAGGGAAAGATTTACAGCTGTACCAGCCAGGAGCTGGGCTCCCTAGGGGATGAAAAACAATATCCCAAGAAAATGCGAAAGACATCCAGTGCCATCTTTGGGGGGAAAGCGCAACATCAACGCGGCGCAGACTGACAAGCCCAGCTGCAGACCGGGGCTAGAGTTGAACCAGCCACCTCCACCCCCGCGCAGATCGCTCGTAAACTGCTTCCCCCCGGACAATAAAATAAAAATGAGTAAAACAAAATAATAAAATAACGTACGGCGCAGGCGGCGAGAGCCCTCACGGTTCTGCACCCGGGACTGCGCTGCCTCCCCGCACCTCGGGGGTGGGATCCCGCTTCCCTCCCCTTCTCCACACCCGCTCGGACACGCCGCCAGCCCCCCCGTCCCGCCCCGCTCCGCTCCCTGCAGCCTCCTCGGGCGAGCGGCGGCGGCGCGGCGCCCTCTGCGCCCCGAGCGGAGCGGAGCGGAGCGGATCACGGCGCTGACGGAGAGGAAGGAAGAGGAGGGGAAAAGGGGAAGAAAAAAAAGTTATGAATGAAAACATGGGCTCTTTTTTTTCCTTTCCCTCCTTCTCTCCCTCTTCCAGAGAAGGCAGATCTCAGCCCGGCGCTGCCTCGGGGGGGCGGATTGCCTGGCGCGTAAAGCGGCAGCTCAGCCCCGGGGGTTCCCCGCGCTGCGGCTCGGCACCCCCCACCTCAGCCTCTCCGGCCCCCACCTGCGAGGAGCGTTTGGGGGTGTTTTTGACGTTCTCCTCGTTCGCAGCCGGCCGCGGCCCCCAGCGAGCCTTCCCGCCGCAGCCCGCTGCCTCCATTCCGGGAGGGGGGCGGTGAGAGGGTGGTCGGGGCCGTCCCTCGCCGGGCGGGCGCCGCAGCGCCCCGCGGCACCTGCTCGCCGCGGCAGCGCCGGCCCGGGTGCCGAGTGCACGGCGGGTCCCAACTTACTGATGTGCAGGGAGCCACCGGGAACGGCAAATCCGGCGGGCGGGGGGCGGCGGGGCCCCGGCTCCTCGCCCTCCCGGCCCCTGGGGCGGGGAAGCCCGGCGGGCTGCGCTCCTCGTCCCCGCACAGCCCTCGCTCGCCGATCTCCACGTCTTACTGAGCCAGCGGAGAAAAGCCCCGCTCTGCTGCCCGCCGCAGCCCCCCTCTCCCGGGGGTCAGCATGCAGCGGGCCGGGCCGCCCGGGGAAGCGGCGCTCTCCTTCGGCCGCAGCCCTCTCGGTCCGGAGGCGACGGGCAGCAAATCCAGCCCTTCCTGGAAAGCCCAGTGTCTGGATCGAGCCTCAGGCGGCTGCAGGCTGCGGCAGGCAGCGGGGCTGTTGGGATGCAGGTCTCCGGGAAGAGGCGGCGGGTGCGCGGCTCCTGCTCCGCCTGTTTGTTATTTCCCTTTGCGATCGCAGAGTGCAGGGCTGCGGTCCCGCTCCAGCGCTCGGCTTCACCGCATGGTCCTTGCCGCAAGTCCCGTCTGGCAGAGTGCAACCACAACCTCTCGTGAGAAAGATTTGGTTGGGTTTTTTTGCTTTTCGTTTTGATTTTTTGTTTTATTTTCTTTTTAAAGCAATCACGAAGCGGCTCTGGCTCTCCAGGCAGAGCTCGGCGAACTGCGAACGAAGCCAGAGGCAGCGCAATGCAATGGCCCTGCGAGCTCCCTGCACACAGCCATGTGCTGGCTGTCGCTGCCGGGGGCCGAGTGACAGGCTCGGGGCAAGGGCAAGACGCGGCGGGGAGAGGCGGCCCCGCACGCCGCAGTCCGGCACCGAGGTCTCCGCAGGCTCGAGAGGGTCGCGCAAGGCTCCGAGGCGCCGGAGACCCCGCGTCGGGCAGGCCGGGCAAGCACCGACCCGGAGGTTTTCTATGAGCAGCGAATCGCGCCCAGCTTAGCGCTGCTGGCCCGGGGAGCCGAGCCCCGGCTCTCCCGCCCGCTGCCCCGCGGAGCAGCGAGCGCGGCTCGCCCGCACCTCCCGCACGCCTCGCAGCGCGGTCGCCCCCTGCGCGGCG
>VZTE01005202.1:1366481-1420747 GCA_013397775.1 Eulacestoma nigropectus
GGAGGGAGGACCTGCCCTTCTCCGGCCCCGGCCCCGCGCTGTCCCGCGGCCGCGGCTCCTCCCGGCCCCGCCGCCCCGCCGGCAGAGGGAGCGCCCCGCGGGCTCGGCCCGGCGGAGCTCGGAGGTGCCCGGTCCGCATACGCTGCCCCCGCCTGCCGAGCAGAGCCGAGGCCGCGCTGCCGCCGCGGTACCGCCGGACACGGGGCTCTGTTGAAGGGCTGAAGTTCTGCCACGCTCCTTTGACAGCGTTATAGAGAGATTCTTCTATGTCTTTTACCACCAGCGCCTTTCAAGCCGGGTGGAACAGCCCTTCGTTTATATTCACAAGATATTTTCTGCTTCCTTCAAGCCTATCGCAGAGGCAGCTGAGGACCTCGGGAAGCATTCACTCTTGTCATCCTGTCATCAGATAGGAAGGGGCTCTTCCCACCCTTTTACGGCTGGCACTGCAGCATCAAGAGATGATACGGGTTATTGACCCGGTTGTGTCTCTCCCACCTTTCCAGCCCTGCCTCGGCAAGGTCCCATCCAAAGCTCACCACTGCATCTCTGCCATGGTGCCAAAGAGAGACAGGGATGCTTTCCAAGCCAGTAGTTTTATGGCCAGATATTATCTTCGACGTATTTTTTTTTGGGGGGGGGTTGCTTTGGTTTGATTTTTTTCACTGAGTGGAGTATTTTAACAGGCCACCAAAAGAACACGGGAAAGTGATGTAAAGCACATCAAAATTCCGAGACTTATGTCAAAACAACATGTGAAGTGTTGGAGTGGTTGAGACTTCCAGTACTTGGCTAAACACCACTGCAGCCCTAAGTTTATCTGAAACATACTAACAATCTCTTTCACAAAAACCCCATATTCTCCCACCTTTTGCCCCAAAGAAAAGTATGTGCTGAGAATGTGTGCGGCTGCTTAGCAGGAACATTAATCCAAAAGCAAACTATCCCAACAAACAGGAACACACCAGCACAAAGGTGGGGCTCGGTGACAGTCTGTGCACCCAGCTCACACTCATGGATGTAGCACAGTTGTTTTTCATTAAACTTCACTGAGCTTGGAAAGAAATCACCTAAACTGCATTTTTAAAATTTTCATCATTATGCAAAACCTGAACCACCTATTTCTCTATGAAATAAAATTTGTGTGCATTAGAGGTTCTATACTGAATACTAGACTATAGCACTAGTGGTAATATGACTTCTAATACTTCTGAGTTTGTAATTAACAGATTGCTGATACAGACAAACCCTAAATACCATCTTCCAATGACAGAGGCTCAAAGGACAAACAATGGCATAAAAAATCCTTGGTGTGGAATAAAAATATTCCAAATCAGCATTAATATTGCTGGGGGATTTAGAAAATGTGGTTGTTCACCAAAAGCATTCTTAGGCACACCTCGAGCACAAAGTACAAAATCTTTTTCAGTGAAATCCATCTGAAAACTTTGGAACCTGCAAGAGTTCAAATGAACAAAAAACCCAACTGAAGAACCAAAATTACTAAGAAAATGAAAAAAAAATTATTCCTGCAGAGTAGTCTTAGTGGTGCAAGTTCACCTTGGAGCCTTTGGAGGTGGCAAGGCTCTCTTCCACCACTGAAAACACATTTACCAGTTGACTATGTTCTCACAGAAGTCTGTATACATTTTTCTTAGGATACTACCATAAAAACACCTCAACGCCTCTCCTTTCACATCTCTAGAGCCAGTACCACCTTAAAAAACTATGCCAAGTGTAAGAGCTTGATTTTAGAAACATAATACTGGGCTTAAATGGGTCAGTGAAATAACCAAGAGTACTGGCAAGTGTTTACTATCACCTGGCACCTGAATTATTACTTCAATGAAAGAAGGGAAAACCTTCCAGTGATGTCTGAAGGCTCTCCACAGGCTCAAACAAACATTCCTGCACCTCACACAAGCTCATCTCATTATATTATTCCTGGAAATGATAGCAGTGAGAAGTTCTGATTAGAAAAAGGAGAGGTACATTCTGGAGAATAAACTGGCACTTATGGCTACATCCTGGCATGACCTTGAGGACTGACAGGCAGGAATACGATGCAACCAAGTTATTTTCCACCTCCAAACCATCATCTAGAGGTGCCCCCGCTGACAACAGGTCAAGAGAGACCAGCCCTCTATGCCTGAAGTAAATCCTTCTGAAAGACCTGCCAGAATGGTGTTCAAGAGACTGAATGATGGCCAAGAGCAGTGATCCAATCCCTGTTTCTACCTTCACTTTGAGGATCACATACTGGAAATGATCCCCACCTTCTGCGGTCAGATGCTACTTCTCCCTCATGGCAGACTCAGAGTGCCAAAACATGGACTGGACAGAATAAAAGCAGAGTCCATCCTGAGCTTTTTGTTTGGTTTTCTTCCTGAGCCACATCTAGAAGCAACTTTTTTCTCTAGGTGCCTTAAGTGACCTTTGTAAAGATGCACTGGATAAACTGTGATCCTCCTGCTATCAGTAACAACTACTGCCATGGTGCATCCCACCTGGGAATATTATTCTGTTTCGCCCTAAGCAGCATCTCTTAGTCCTTGCTAAGGCACAGATCGCAGTCCAGAAGGAGGACACACACTCAGCCCCAGTCACAAAGCCAACATGGCGTTGAGGAGACTCTGCAGAGAAAGTGTTTCCCTTTATGCAAGTTACTTGTCACTTCATAACCAATCTTCACAGTTGCAACAACATTTCTAAAGCTACAGACGAATTCAAAGGCAATTAATAAACACTCCCCTCCATTAGCATTTATAACAAAATTATGAACCAAATTGTTGTGCCAGTCTTACCTGTAGCATGTGTAAGTCGGGTACTTCCCCCACCAGTGAGGATCTTGCAGACGTGGTGTCAGAACCGACTGGAACCTGCAGCTCCCCAAAGCTTTGTGTGTCAGCGACTTTGAGCTTGTGTCAGATGGAACTTTGTAGTTGTCAGTGCTTGAACAGTCTCAGAGACTCTCAGTGCTTGTTGGGGTAAGACCAGCATAATTAATTTTTTAACACACCACTATGCCTATATATACTACAAGGCAAGAGGAAAAGGCCTCAAGTTGCGCCAGGGGAGATTTAGATTAGGTATCAGGAAAAATTTCTTCACTGAAGGCTTTGGAACAGGCTGCCCAGAGAGCTGGTTGAGTCACCAACCCTGGAGGGATTTAAAGGTGTGTAGATGTGGCACTTAGGGACTTGGTTTGATAGTGACTCGGCAGTGCTGGGTTGATGGCGGGACTCAATGACCTTAAAGGTTTTTTTCCAACCTAAATGATTCTATGATTTAAAAACCCCAACAAACCAACAAAATCCAACAACAGCTATGAAACACTGCAGTACTACCAAGTGCTGTGGGCAGTTTCTCAGCAGCTCACAGGAAATCTTGTCGACCCTGGCTTAAGATGGTGCATGAGACAAATAAAGCTGTCCCAAGAGCCAAACACCATGGGTGCCAGGGTGAAGGCACACCCTGACAGGTGCAGTGAATCACTTCAGGGCAAGGAAGAGAAAGTGAAGGCTGATGTTGGTAGCGTTTCCCATCACACTTTCTACCAGACAGGTTGACCTTTATCTGACATCAAAGGCACTGGTGGCCGGGGATTTCTTCAGCTCCTGTGCAGGGGCTGTTCTCAAAGCTCTCTGAAGACGCGCAGCCCGTGATCCGCTGCCTCTTGCCGTCACTGCGGGGCTGGGGAAAGGCACACAGGAAATCCTCAGTTACAAATAGAACCTGCAGTTCTCACTTCAGGAGATAACATCAGTTTTTCTTAGAGGCAGAGGAGACAGTAAAAGGCAGCAGCCAGGCAAACCTCTAAGAACAAAGGGACGAACCTTGACGTGAACCTGCCTCATGAACATTTGAACGTGGAATCAAAGCACCGGGGAAACGCTGCAGAGAGAGGCGTTTGGTCTGTGCCCAAATTCAGCACAAATTAAACAGAAAGAAAATGCCAAGGTCTGTAAAGTAGGCTGAGAGTCTGAGAACACACTTTCCCTTCCCCATCTCTTGCATTTTATCAAAGGAACCGGTATTTTCCTCGGGTAACCAGAAGAAAACTTCACTCTCCTAAGGGTAGGCCACAGCAAGTCTCTTGATTTTCCACTTCTCCTTTGCCATACAGGCAACTGGTACATTTACACCTCTCCTTCAGGTATCCATAGTTATTGTTTTCTGATCAAGTTTAATCTTCCTTGGAGAACTGCCTCTGTAGCCTTCATGTTTAGCTGCTACACAAGTTGTCTGCACTTGCACAAGATACTCTGCTAAGCTACTGATCGTGTCTTCATTACTTTGTATTAATTGTTAACTATTTTAGCTAATATGACTTCATCTGCCTGTACAAACAGCTTTGTGAAAAAGGAAAATTATCATTATTGCTGAATACCAATAATAACTTACTTCCATCTACCATAAATTATCTGCAACTCTTTGTCTCCTGTCCTAGCGCTGAGCAAACTGCCTTTTACCATCCACTGAGACACAATTCCTCGCACAGACACCAAGCCTTCCCATTTCTGTTGGAGAAGTGGCCGCTCCCCAGGAGTGGGCTGCTTTACTGGGGGAAGAGGAGAAGCTCTCTGCTAATTTAAATACACGGCTCTGTGCATGTTTCTGTTATCTAAGCACTTGTGGTGACTCGGGTGTTAGCACAGCTCCAGGAATGCCTCCTGTTTATCACGTTGTGCAATCCGTCACTGTCAGCTGAAGGAGGTCTCAGGAGCAGCGTTTCTAATTTGATTTGAAAATATACATGGAAACCTGAGCCTGCTTTTAGCAAGAATGATGGGGTTGGCCTAATGAACACAATCTCTCTTGTCGCTCTCAAGAACAGTGTGTCAACAACCGAAGTTTAGGTTCCCTCCACGGCTGCAGCAGCTTCTGTGGGGAAGCAGTAGCTTCACATCTTTGTCACTTTCTTGGTTCTGCTTTACCATCGAAAGTAATTTCAGTGAGATTTTAACAGACAAATGCAAACAGGGAGGAAGTTTTTCCACGGATCCCTTGAAGAGAAGTTTGCAACAGGCAATTTTTGTTTTCATGGCAACTTCTTCCTCTGAGCCTTCATACCCTTGTGTGGTACCAAATGGTGCTAAGAAAGTGTGTATCTAGAGAGCCAATTCTCTACTAGCTCGGGAGTTGCCATTGCTTTCCCACCAGAAACTGGCTACAGGAAAAGGAACATGCCATAGGAGCCACATGGATTTCTGGCCACAGCATCACCCACTTCAATATTTACAGCTTTTAACTTCTCAGGGGAAAAACCAAATAAACAGCCCCACACCTTTCTTTTACTCTTTTATGGCTGAAAAGATAAATCTCTTACCACAAGTCTACAAGACTACAGTGATGCCACTTTGCCACATCCCAACGAGAGAATGATAAAATATAATTTGCTATTATCCTGTATTTTTTCATCTTTTTCCCATTTTCTAGGTCTTACTTCTCTGACAGATTCTGCTCTGCATGTGGCAATTCAAGTATAAAGTGCCAAGATACCCCTTGCATGTTTGATGTGGTTTGTTGTATTCTAGAAGAACTTGCCAGTGACATCTTGGAATTTTGCTCCGTAGTAACAACAACAACCTGCCAAGGAATATTCAGTGTCAAAGGCCGGATTGTGTTCCTGGGGGAAATCAAAGTTAACCTTGGTTCCCTTTGAGACTGAGGAAGTCAGGAGACTTTGGTATTTTGGAGACAGTGTAAAAAATATTATCCCTCAAGAGCCTTTGGGTTGAAAAGGTCAGATTTCTCCCACCAAAAGGGACTGGGAAAACCCTTGACAGTGAAGAACAGAAAACACACATGCCCCTGCACATACTGTCACGTTGCTGATGAAAACCCCCCTCATTTCCATCGGGGTGGGAGACAGGCCGCTCTAGTTCCACCCAAGCCATAGGGAAAGCTTGCACTGCCTCTCATGCTGGCTCCCACCCAGGAGGACATGTACAGACACACATTGAACACAGGGAGGTTGTGACACAGAAAACTGTGTTTGTGTGTGTTGGGGGGGTGGTCCCTCTTTTAGATTCCTCAATAACTCTCATTTTGAAACCATTCCTGTGATTCTTGTTTCTTTTCCTGATCAATTAAATGCTGTCCTTGAGATGCCAAAGAAGTTCATTGTACAAGAACCACGTCTACTACTGAAACATATGCAGTTTAAAGTATCTCAAACCCTAGCCAGGATCCTGTATCTACTGCCTCTCAAGTTCAGTAGTTTTGAAATTTAAGCAGAAAATGTAATTTCCTCCTAAATCAGCCTGCCCAGTAACCTTCCAAAACACTGTAGTGATGCTGCTGCAAGGTGACATTTCTTGGAGCAGCACTGTAATACCAAAGCATTCCCAAGGGAGGGACTGCACTGTTGCCTACAGCAATTGTTCCATAGATTTACAGCAGTATAATCCAGCCTAAAAGAAGCATCTGAATAAAGACAAGAATGCCAAGTGTGCCCAGCTGAAAATTAGAAAACACATCTTACATTAGCTTAGAACTGATGTGAACATCTTTGCCTGGCTGAACTCAGTGTTTGCAGCAATTCCCCGTCCTGTTTATTAAATCAAAGAAAAAAAATCCCTGACAACAATTCCCTAGTAGGTTCTAGTCTTTTCTACATAGAAGGCCAGACAGAGATCTCAGAGTATTCAAGAAAGGTCGTCTTCAGCTCCAGCAGATATTGAGGTCAACTGCTCAGCTATTATTTATGCCCATACCTCTCAGAGTAGTGAAATAGCTGTCACCACCTGGCTGGATTTCAGCTCTGCAGACGGCAATTATCAAAACCTGAACATCTGCTAGAGCTTACGCACCACTCCGTCCTCATAGCAAACTAACAAGACTTTTTAAATTCTCCTCCAAAAGTCACATTTCCAGAAAATTTAAACCTTTATGCACCTAAGATCCCATTTTCAGTACATTTTACCATATTCTGAGTCTTTGCTGCAGGTATTGTACAGGGGGAAAAACAAACAAACCAACACCACACCTTTCTTTTACTCTTTTATGGTTGAAAAGACATGGAAAAGATCTCTCACCACAAGCCTACCAAGAGCACAGCAGCTCACCAGTAGCACTACTCGTATTTCATCACACACAAACAGTGTGAAATATGGGAAGTAAATGGAAAACAACATTTTTGGAGCTGGACTGATGTCAAGAATTACCTTTCAAAACCCTCTGCTGTTTTTTTTTAGAACTTGCCACATGAAAAAACAGCAACTTTGAGTCAATTACAAACACTCCTGTAGACTCATTAACTCCTGCAGACTTAATTTTCCAGGGTGTCAATTGCTATAAAGTAAAAGTGCTCAGCGCTTTTTAGGAAGACACAGAAAGAATCATTTGCTCAGAGAGTTCTTCCTAAGGCAGGAAGGGACAATTCCTATTGTCAGACCTCCCTGGGCAAAGAAAAGAGAGGTTGAAAGCAAGGACCATGTCAGGAACACCAGGCTGAGATGCTGAGAACTTCCAAGGCATGCATTTTCTAAATCACATCCCTCTTTCCTTGTGCTGTTAGGTACTTGGATACCCATATATATCCTAGCTGGTGTTTATAAAGATGCAAAGTAAATATGAGCGACGTAGTAAATGTGGAATTACTCCGTTTGCTCTTTGAGGAACAGCTAAAGCAGCTCTACTCTTCCTGTTAAAGGTAGCTTAGACACAGCTGGTCCGTCAGCTCTGTTTTAAACTTAGGCTTCAGACTAAAAGAAAAAAAAAGCCTGAAAAAAATATTTTCTCAGTGTATTTCATGACAGGATAGCTCAGCCAAAGCTTATGAATGTTACTGCATTACTTGTTTGTTTGAGGAAACTTGCCATGTTCCCAAACCCTCCACATCACCAATATTTTCAGCACCAGTGGCTGCTCTGCGGAATTGTGTAGAGGAAAACAATCCTTCCTGGCAGGGAATGGGAAGGAAGCAGCACAACAACGCCTCTGTTAAGAGAGATGACTTCCAAAGGTGTCACAAGAAGAGCTGACTAGGATAGTAGTTCCAGGGAAGGAGGAAGGTAGAAAGGACAGAAGTTGACAAGAGCTCAGCAGGAATAGATCGATACAGTTGGACTGATGTTTGGTCAGAAAAGTGTTAAAAGCTTCTTTCACATTTCACAAGAGGATTTATCATTACAATTCCTCTGTTTTCAGCACCTTTCCCCCTATATCCAAACACCGTGCTTGAAATCACTTTGTTCCAAGTTATTCTCTGCTGGGAGGTAAGTGAACACCATCTATGGTGAGACAGGCAGTGACCGAGCTCCTGGAAAACGAACAGCTCTGTGGCATAGCCCCTATCTTATTATTATATACATTACTTATTAGCAGTCATTAAATTAATTGCACTGTTAGCAACTAACAGAGGCTGATAGCACCTGCAACGAGGGGGTGGCTTGGTGGGAAGGCCCAGGAAGGAGCAAACCTCCCTCTGTCCCTGCTCCGAATGTGCCGTCACAGAAAGGCTTTGGCCAGGCTACATTCTGTTCTAACTTTGTCTTTCTCTGTTTCCCCACCCAACTTCACACAAATTCTTACAAAGGTTATGTACAGACTTGTACGAAATGGAGACTGACACTGGCTCTTGGAGGGTTTCCCAGAGCAAGTTTAACAGAGATTATATAACACGTTACATCTGTGTTGGTTGGTTGGGGTTTTTTATTTTTAATATAGATGTTATTACACTACCAGTTTGTCCTTCCTAGCTTAACTCTCCAACCACCCTTTCAAAATAGTTCATTATGTTTTGCAGAGATTAAAAATCTGAGGTTATGATGTGAGTTTTTTTTCCAGCCCTCACTTAAGACAGGATAAGTGTGTTACAACTGGAGGGGCTCAGCAAGTCATAACCACCATTATTTTCCTTCCATACACACTCTACTATCAAAGTCATGAGGGGGGATCCTTAATTGATGGAACAGTGGAATTTTAGAGCTAACATAGAACTTTACTTCTTTATCCTATTTTTAAATCAGAGATCTCAAAGTAGTCTGCACAGCTTGGGTTCAACTTCTGTGGCTCTGACCCTTCCTCCCAAGACAATCCAGCAGGATAGATCCAGCTTAAAATCATAGGGCACTTATTAAGGATATTGAGGATGTTCAAAAAAGCAAGCTAAGTCACATCCTAACAGAACTGACTGCAAGACATAAAGCCCACGTTTGTGCAAAGCCATCTCCAAGATGCTCTTCTTGTTACTGTTGCTGTGGGTTTTCCTTCTTCTCCATCTCATTGTTTTTCTTGTGGAGTTTAGAAATAAACAACGAGCAGACTTAGAGGAAAGGAGGAAATTTTCCATACATGCTTTCTAGTAATTTCTTTTCTTCCCCACTTCTCAGATTCCTATTCCCCCAACTTCTCCTCTTCTCACTGAGAAAAGGGGCATAATTCCCTTCCTCCCTCTTGATACCACTACTGGACACTAGATTTCTGAAAAAATCAGAAGAGGAGGACCTTTTTTTTCTGAAGTAATCTCTGCCACTTTTCTATGCACCTTAAGTGCCTGAAAGAGTCAAGCTCCAGAAACACACCTGCTCCTCCAGTGCTGATGGGGTTAATGAAATCAAAGCCAGATTCCACTTTGTGCTTAGCAGGGAGACACTTCCTACCACAGGGCCAGGGTGACTGAAGCCCTCCTTCAGCTCACCTAAATCAGCATCAAAATAACACAAATCAGCCCCTACTCTGGTTAGAATCGGTATTGCCATTTTCTGTCTCCTTCCAACTCCATCAAACCCACCCACCCTTTCACATTAACATCAGTCAGTGATGAATTCCAGGGTAATTTTTCTAATTCACATGTTTATTTTCAAGCATTTTCTCCATCTATCCCCTTTCCCACACTCCCCTCGCCGTCCTTAACCAGTAAGGGCTTCATGTGCTCTGAAGCCAGTACTTACCTCCTCACCCAGCAGACAAAGTGATCCCAAAATTCAGCTCCCCAACAGCCAAGAAGGTAAAGAACAGCTCTCCCAACATCTTCTCTGAAGTCTCTCCGGCCAGCCAGTGCAGGAAGGGGCCTAACAAAGCTGTATGCAGCCAATTGTGTTATCAGGGCACTTGGCACTACCAGCTGATCCTTGATTACTATTCATCCCTCGGGAAAATAAAACACTCCTTTGTAGTAAAAGTGTAACCGATTACTATGAGGCATTACACATTAACAAAAGCAGCTTTTTACCAAAATTGCAGATGATGAAAGTCTGGAAGTGGAATCAGACCAAGGTAACCGGTTGTTTCTGCATGTTTCAGATAGAAAGCTGACAGTTTAACCAAGATTTTCACAGTGCTAAGAAGAAAGTAGTGGGTGAGTTGTGTCACATATTTGTACATAAAGTGGTAGTGAGTTCTGTAAAACAAATTTTAAGGATAAAATTGTAGCAGCCTTTGTGGTGTAGCATCCTACATATGCTACTGCCAGCACCGCAGCAACCTCAGTTTCACAGGGTCTTGAACATTTTTAACAGCTCTTTTTACCATTTTTGTGCTTTTCTTGAAATCCACACAGACACTTTCAATATGCTTTCAGATTTTCCTTTTTTTTAACCTAGGAGTACTGCTGATTAAAGAGCACAGCTCTCTGAAAGGCAGACTTTACACTAGGTAGAAGGGTAGAATTTGCTGTCTTGGTGGAATAATCCCTGCTTAGGTGGTGAGGAAGCATTCCAGAATATTAAAGGATTTGTTTGTTTGCTAATCTACTTAAGCACCTATAGGCTTTAACACCCACAGCTTGTGTGCTTTAGGGATCTTCCATGTCCATGGCCACTCTCACTGCCACAGCTCTGCATTAAAGCTACAGATTCAGACTGCAAGCTGATGATGGGACAACTGGAAAGAGCTTCATGGCTTTGGTCCACCCGCCCACCAGATCCTGCTCCACATTCCTACATTTTAGGTGCAGTAGCAACGTACAGGTCACTCCACTTCTCACATCCTGAGCTCCCGCATCCCACCCACCCAGCTCTGGGATAGGACAGCGATCCAAGCACCAGGAACCCCCTCACAGGCACTGCAAACGAGGCTGTGTGAGCACGTTTCACACCCTCAGTTTGGGGAGAACTCGCTGACAGGGAAGCAGGGTAGCTTTAAAGGCATTAAGCAGAGCAGGCTTGGTGTAAGCAGCTGCCCCTGTGTGAAATCCGAAGCTCTTGCCAGCGGTGTGGAGGAAAGACATGACCTCATTATTCCACAGCCCAGATAATCCGTTCCTGGATAAAGTGAGAGCTGACAAGTGTTTCACCTTGAACGTTATCAAAGCCCTTTCCACACTTGGCTGATGCAGTGCCATTTTACCAAACAAGGATGTGAAAACTCCTCAGTGTTAGCAAAGGAGATAAAAAAATCCCTGGGGTGCATGGTTAATGCCACACACAGGTATGAGAGGAAAAGAGCAGCAGCATTTCCAGAACCATTTATGCAAACAGGATATATTTGCACAAGCTGATATAATATTGTTCTCAATATATTGAGGGTTGCTGCTCTCAATTCCTTCCATCTACCTCAAGGCACTTTCTCTAGGTACTAGGTGCTGAGGGCCTCTCCTGACATCAGCACCTTCAGAAAGGTAGTTCAGCTCTCAGCTGGGATAAATCACTTTCTGGACCATCTTCTAGTATCTTCCCAATGGTTGCCAAGTGTGATTCCACTCCCCTAATCTTTTAGTTAGAGGAAGCTTTACTGCCATGGATTTTACACAGGCACACGCAGACAACACGCTAGCCTCCAGTTTTGTTGGAAGGGTATCACAAAATCACTTACGTTGGAAATGAACCTTTAAGATCATCAAGTCCAACTGCTGGACACACAATCAGTTTGAGCAATGGGGAAGGAGTTCAAGGGGAAGGAATGTCATCTGGTTGCCATTGCCTCTTCTCGCAACACCTGCACTCTCTCTGGAGTCCTGCCATGCAAACACAGAGTGGGGCTCTCTCCTCTCCCCCTCATCCCTCCTGTCCTTGGCAGGCCAGTTAACAGAGAAAACACACATCTCCTTTTCCTATCAGGGCTCTGGAGCTGTTGGATTTAAGTCTGTGTGGAAGAATGACACCATTTAAAACGTTTAACACAGAACACATACAGCCCTGGTGAAAACGTGCAGTTAAGTTTCCAGCAGAGGAGGTTAATAAATGAGCAGGTAACGCTTGCAGAAGGAGCAGACCCAAACCCCAAGATTAGGAGAAGGTTTCAGCTGAAATATTTGTCTTCCAGATGTTGACCTGCCAAATGGACAAAACATGCCCAGCCACAACAGCAATTCTGCCTCTTGCACCTACTCCCTCGGAAAAGCTCCTTATCTAAGTGCACACGTTAAGATCTCCTGTGGTATTGTCTTCCATGTCAAGGGAAAAAGGGCATTAGCAAAAGCAAAAGATTTTGGGGTTCCTAGGAGACAAAAATTACTGCATTTCACTACAACTGTAGCAACAATATTAAATACAAACACAAAAGGGTCACAATATAAAACCGATTTTCCAAATGTATCCCACTGCAAACCACTTCCTACGCCCCAGAGTGCAGCAGCATGGGAGCAACCCCAAGGCTCAGGAGTGTGAATGGAAGCATAGTCAATTTTATCTCAAATTTGGGATCACAGGAAACAAGGCAAATTCTTTGTGCCTGCTTTTTACTAATTCTTTTAGGACCTTTTGCCAAGGTTGTGACACCTTCCAGTGGGTGACTCTTCGTCTTCCAAGTCCAGTTCCTCCCAAGTTCTAGCACTACATACAAGGATACCACAACCCCTGGGCATTGGCATTTCTAGTGCTGGCAGTTCTGTTTCACCCACACATCAGCTGCTTTCTCTGGCAGAGCCAAACACAACCAAAGCCCTTCAGGGTCAGGCTCCACACAGCCCTGACTGCACTAAGCAGAGACAGTTCTCCTGCCCACCAACCTGTGTCCATCACTGAACTTCATCTTCCTGGGCACTACAGGGCAAAACACCAGATTTGGCTTCCCCTTTTCCCCTCTCCACACCCCATCAGCAGAGTCTGACTCCTGCTTCACCAGGAAACATCACTCCCAGCCTTCCATGGATGCTCAGTTGCAGGAGCATTGTTTGGCACCTGCCCAGTTTCTGGAGGGGAATCACCACAGTTTGACATTCAAAATGAGTAAAGAAGCTGAAAGGAGAGAGCCCGCATACAGAATCCACAAAAATCAGCTTTAAGGACATAATATTTGAAAGGGCTGACAAGTCTAAATTCAATGATTTTGAATAATTATCTTTGAAATAAATGATCTTTATTCTGTCCTTGATGTTTGCCCTTGCACCTGAGCTTGGTAAAACTTATGTTCTGCTCTCATTAAGAGGCTGCAGGAAAATTATCCACAAACTTCATTCTTTTTTCCAGGATTAAAAATTGTATATCATACTTGCAGGGAAAATCTGTTTTATGCATTAGGCAGAACACAGGACTGAACTTTTTTTCAAGCTAAGTGAAGACAATTTTGCATTTTGATCATAAATATTATCCTGGTCATTTCTGGCCAAACTGTCAAAAGACATTTTATGCCATTTTGCAAGAGGTTGTTATTGGAGGAAAAAGGTAGATTTTGTATTTAAACAAAATGTGCCTGAAACGTTGAAAAGTTGATTTAATGTTAACAGTTCTGCAGCTCAAGCAGTATTTGGGCCAAAAAACAGCTCCAAAAGATAATAGCAGGTAGGAAAAAGACTGTGTTTCTAAAGAACGTAAAGAAGTAAGCCTAGGAAGTCTAAGCAGTTAAACAGAGGATGGGACAGAGATGTTCTCATACCTTCTCTGCTGAGGTTCACCAAGCCTCAATCCTTTTATTAAAATGAAATCTCATGGAAACACAACAACAAAACCCATCAGAAGAGAGAGAGCTTCTGTCTTTGAGTTGCTCTGCAACACAGAGGTGTTCAGGCTTTTATGGGCTCACACTGCAAGAGATCTGAGTGGGTGCCAAGGCACGAGGTGTTCAGCAAAACACGTTGTGAGGAGTCAGCTCTGAATCAAAACTCGCTCCTGTAAATGACAGTAGATGCTCCTGGAGTGCTCTGTCCTACAGTGCCCTCATCAGTAAGTTCCAATGAGAGGCTCAGGGTGCAACAGCTCTCACCAAGCTGGATTATGAAAGGGCTACACTGCCCCTGTGTTTTGACCAAAACCAAATTTTTGGTCATTTTCCAGAATTCTAATAAGTGGGTTTCAATTTGCTCATCCACAGTAACAGTGATCTGTCTTTAGGAAAGAGACAGAGAATCATCATACCTTCCTTTAAATCTCAATTTATCAGTGGCTTGAGAGGGAGTAAGATCCTGACTGGCATCAGAATGGCAAAGTTTTCTTAACACAATTTTTTGGGAGCAACAGACACCTCCTAGGGACTTCGCAAATTTGTCATAGCTTATTTTTTTTTAAGAATATCTTACTTTTTAAAAAAATCAAATTCCACAAACCCAAGGATAAAAAGGGGAGCTTCCTACATTTAAAATCACTTCAGGCATATGGGTGTGTATCAAGAGATTTGGTGCCCTGTGGATAAATGCGGTACCATACAGGTACAAGGATAAATGTTTGCAGGAATGGGATTTTTCCCAAGGCACAAACAGCAGACGTGGGCCAGCATTCTCTCCTAATGTCCTAAAATTCAATGTGCAAAATTTCCCTCTGATGGCAGCAGGATTCCGCAAAGGGACAGGGCAGCCAGCTCCCACCTGCCTCTCTTGTAGTTTCTCAGTCCACATTCACTCCTTGGTGCATGTTCCCAATAAACCTGAGCACTTCCCAAGGAATGGCCATCTAGTTTTAACACTCATCTGGAGCACCATGTAGTGTTATTTTTAGGCTACAAAATCACAAACAGAATTCATTTTTGGCAGTGAAAACTGTAGTCTCTCTTTCCTCCCTTCAGGAGCAGACACTGGAGTGAAGTGCCAGGGGATAAAGGTATGACATTTAATTTCTGGAAACCTCAAAAATTTAAGGGTTATGATGAATGGTTCACATCCTGAGCTCCAAGCTGGAGTATGTAGAATTTAGAAAAGAAGGATAAAGTAGTTTCAGATGCAGTCTTGATCCCCAAGGCAACTTTTCCAGTTTATAATTTTCTTAATTCCCTCTGTCTGTTGGACTATTAAAGAGTCAAACAATGAAAAAAAGAAAAAACCTCACACACATCAGCTGAACTAAGTAAAGGACCCCCTTTTCCTCATCCTCTAATCCTTTACAGCAATAATAAAATTAAATGCTAATTACAGCAACAATAGGTTAGAATGAGAGTAATAAAAAAGTTGTCATTTAAAAATAGTAGATTTCTGTTTAAAAGCCAAAAAATGTGTACAGCGTGGAACTAAGTAAAGAGAGGAAAAACCATATCAAGGTGAAGAAATTACCTTTCTGTTGAAGTTTGTGTTGGTTTTGGTTTACCTTCCCTCAACTTTTTATGTCTGGACTAGAAAAGTTCAGTCTTTCTGTTGTGGGGAAAAAAGCTGAATATTAGTTTGCTTAACTGCATTTCATCCTAAGTGCAAGAGCAGAGAGCCCACAAGGACCTGTCATCGTTTCAACAGACGATATAACAAAGAAACAACTTGAGAAGATTTTATCTGTCCCTGAAGTATTTCGTGGTTATTTATAACAGTTTTTGCAAGGAGGTTTTCTCATTCATTAATTAGGATTCATTATAGATTTTAAGTGGCCAGCTTTAAATTACCTATTTTTTTATCAACACTCCTATTTATTTTGATGGAAACAAACATTAACAACAAGAATCTTTCGCTGAAACGTGGCAGTGGGTTCAGGTTAGTGAAGGGGTGGACAGTTTTTAAGGTGCCTCCCTGCCAGCATGTCTAAAAAGGAGTTGGTGAAGACCAAAGATAAATGTTTGGCTATAATCAATCAGGATGCCTTGGCTTTACCTCAGAAAGCCTGTTTGGCAAGTTTGCTGGAGATCATAAATCAAAAGATTCACAATAATTTTAAGCATTTTTTGCAATGAGGCCACTCCACAAGTCTGCAACCTCACTGGGATGGTCCCTGGGCTTAAACTGTGGTTAAGGCAGGAACAAATGAGGCAGTAATGGTATTTGTTGCTTCTCTATTTAGGGCCAAGAATCTACCAGAAATTCAGAATTTGATCTTTTTTTTGGATATATGGATATACACTGGGATAATCTGACTTAAACTAGAGATCTGACTACCTCTAAAAGGCAGGTTATACCACTGAAATGGTAAAATCTAAAGTTTAGGACAATGTCTGTGACACTCAAAACTTCCACAGGGAGTTTTATTACGGCAATTCTGCATTCAGTTGACTCCAGACACTCCACTCACTCAAAGTACAAAACTCTTTGGCTTCTGACAGTTTTACAAAGGAAATCTGCCATTCACACAGTGAATGGGGTATGTATTAATTTGCCTTTCAGAGCGCGTGCAGTCCACTTTGCTGCTGGTAATCTGCATAAAACTGGATTAACGAGTCGGGAATCCTCGGGCTCACAACCGTCAGCGCACTCCGGAAGTGCCGGCCCGTGATAGATTCGGCATGGATGTCTTCCTGGAGAGCTAGGAGGGCTGCTTCCCTGCAGACTGCTGTTATCTGCAAAGAAACAATAAAAAACCAACCACATAGCATCACTATTATTATTATTATTATTATTTACATTACTTGAAGAAAGAGAACACAAGAACATCAAATCACTCCAAATGCCCAATAATCACAAGTAGAGTTTTTCCAACTTTTTTTTTTTTTTAAAAATAAATGAGGTTGTGGGCGATTAGGGCATCCAAGAAACAGGATATAGTTCAAAATTCAAACCACAGTTACATTACAATTCACATTACAGTATGCTGCAAATTAACTTGCTAATCATATTACCTTGTGTTAAACTCTCCACAACACCTGATAAATTCAAATCCCAATCACCAGCAATACATTTTTCCATCCCCAAAGTGCAAGAGCAGATATTCCCAGGCTCTGCAGGCATTTTTCCTTCCCAGCCTTGCACTGGGAAAGAAATAAAAATAATTAATTCCGAAAGGAGGCTCGGAGAAGAGGGGTGTGTGGAAGGGGAGGAGGGTTAAGGTCTCATACCCTGCAATGTGTTTTTAAGCTCTCTGGACTTCAGACAGCGGAAACAGACTGATGCCAGTGTCACTCTAAAGACACATTACTGTGGTGAAAGGAGCTTGTGGAATGAAAAGAGATATTGTGATTTCCAGTGCAACAGGGAAAACAGTGATTGATATTGACTGCTCCCTTATATCTGTAAATGAAAGAGCCGGCTGAAACACATTTGTCCGGCTATTCAGCATATTTTCTCTGTTTGTTCACTTACTGAAAGGAGTTCCCCCGCTTATGCTCTGCTAATGGTTGCCAAAGCCGTTTAGTAGCTTTTTAGGGGATTTAGCAGCATGTTTAGGAAGCTTTCACAAGAAAACATGCATGGATTTAGATGGCTTTGTCAAGTTACAACAATATTACTATTAGTTCTGTGCTGCTCTAATGAGCACCAAAGCTAAACACTGCTGCTACGCATTTTAATGCTTTTCAGGACTTCAGAGACAGCTGAACGTGGAAGCACAGCTGAGATTTAGTGCACCAGCTTCTCGTGGAGATCAGTAATACATCACCCACAAAGTTAACAGAGAGGCCCTGGTCTTTCTGTGCAGGTTTTTCTCTAAGCAGACATTGTGACTATGCCCCCATCTCTAACAGGAATATTAAGCTACTTAAAGAAAAAAACCCACACCAGATCAAACTCCCCCCGCACCCCCTGCCTACCACTAAACCCAGAATTCTTTCACAAGGGAGAAGACTCTTGATGGAAAAACAGATCCCAAGCATTCTGAACTCTGAGCCTGTGTTGGCCTTTGAAGGAGGGGTCCACTTCCCCTTGATAAATACTGCACTAAGGCCACAAAATGAAGAGACCCTCTGAAGTTTTCACAGGCATTATTAAAAAATCCCCAAATGTAGTCCAGCAGGTTTTGACTGCCCTGTTCTTCTCACGGAGACCATCACCCATCCACACCATGAAATGCTGAAGCAGGGTGTCACTGACAAGGTGTTCACTTGTTAGCAGCTGTTTTACTGAAGGAGAAGCTGAATGAGACACTGGCAAGTTGCCGCATCCAAAACCGAAGGAACACCGCTGCCAATCCTATTTCTTCCCATTTCATTTGTACACCAATACATTCAGGAGGAATTCGCCCATAGGCTGATAGTTCTGATGGTGCTTTCACCTGCTCTCTATGCTCTGCCAACACTATCAGTAACAGTGATGATAATTAACCTCCAAAGGATCTTTTTTTGTTTTAATTTTATTCTTAAAGACCAAGCCACAAGTTCTGTGATAACTGAAAATCACTAGACGTGAAGAAGCACCAGAAAACTGTTTACTTTTGGCTTCTCGAGAGCATTTCAGCTGGTTTTAAGGACACGGAAAGAATTTTAAGGCATGAATGATTGTTCTCCCTTTTCCTGGCTGCACTCGGAATTTTTGTGGACTAAATCTTTTCTATATTATTGAGTAATAAACAGCAGGCGTTACAGCACAGTGTTGAAAATTTAGGCCCTTGTGTCTGGTCAGAGAGTCACATGGAGTTGTTTCCATTCCTTGTCTAACCCAGGGGATCAGGTTTCTGAGGTAAGAGATTCAACAAGGCAAGTCTGATTATTTTTCTTTGTTCAAGTATGCAAACTTTAAAAAAAAAAAAAAGAAAGAAAGGTCCTTACAAGCATTCTCACTAGCTGGTAAAGCTAAACCACTCATGGAAAGCAAACACAAGTAGTAGTGCAGCCACAGTGATAGGAGAGTGACTTCATGTGATGAATTAGGCATCACTGGCCTTAGGTCACTGGTCTGTCATGGAGATTCCTTGTCACAGCCATGTTAGGACATTTCTTACCAGATTGAGCAACTGAAAGGTTTTTAAATGTAATTTCTGTGGATTGAGGCAAAAAGGGAAGGCAGCAGAAGGGGTTGTAACTGACAGCAGAGGAAGAAGACCCTTTGCAGCAAGACATGGATCTTTTCCAGGCTTAGCAGCACTCCAAACCCAGAAACTGCATCCAGATCATCAGCTTCAAACCCCTGCAACAGGCCTACCCTCAATGAACTTCTCCTGTGACTTTCTTTTATCACTTCTCCTTTTGGCCTCTACAAGATCATCCTGTATCAAGTGCCACAGTCAAATCATTCCTTATATAATAAAAGCACTGGCAATTTCACCAAGTCCTCCTAGTCCCTGTGTTATGAGAATGGTGATTCATCTGCTCTTCCCTGTTCAACTTCCCTGTACCACTGATAATTTTACAGAGTTTTATCTCATCCCCTCTCAGTCAAGTCTTTGCAAGCTGAAGAGTCCTCAGTGACTCAGACCTTGCTCCTGCCCAACCTGCCCATCCTTCCTCCCATCTGCCATTGTTGTCTTGGCTAGTTCTGCCCTGAACTCTCACTGCTGAGTGCCTGAAGCTGTGCAGGGCACAGAGGGAGGGGGCTGTATCAGGCCATAGCTCTGTCCCTGGGTTGCTTGCAGTTCCTTTCTTATCATTGTACTTGTGCCGTGAGGATTTTTCTCAGAAATTTATCCACACTGCCTCCAGCATCCTTTCCCAAGTGACAATATCTAATTTAGGCCGAATTATTTGTGAATTTGAAGCTTGGGTGAGATTCTTTTCTCTCCATTGCATTTAGTAGGATGAACAGGCTCTGCCAGTCTCCATAAATGAATGCTGAGAACCAACATTACCTACCTGCAAGGCAATTCTTAACGAGTTTCAAATACAAATACAAGGGATCATCATTTTCACCTTTTCAGTATACAAAAAAGAAAAGACAAATAAAAGCATAGTCTTTTGGATCTATGTGTTTTGTGAGGAGTAGGAATAATGTCCCAGTCCTGTTCCAAAGGCAAAACTGCAGCTCGCTGTATGGAGGGACAAAATAGATATTTTGTGACTACATCTGAATCCAGAGTGGCTTTCAGCACCCACTGACTGCTAAGGCAGTAATGAAGACATGAAGTGATTGTCAGACATAGCAGTGATTAAACAAGACACCAGGCACCAGGTAATTAAGCTGTAACCACTGTAACTACATGGGTGCTACTGCAGCAATGAAGAGCCAGCCACGTGGGGTAAAAAGCTGCTGAATCTGAGTACCAGAATACCCCCTAGTTTGGTTATTATTATTAATATCATTATAAACGGAAGTTTAACAAACAAAATTCTCATTTTCAATGGAGTCAGAGCAATTTACTGACTGATGAATTCATCTGCTGCCTGCAGCCATCTCTTAGCATGGCAATAGTTTTGAATTCATGTATGAAAAACAGTACATTACCTTTCTTAAAGGACTGATTTATCATCTCAGGAAGTGCTTTAAGATCAGAAAATAAACAATTGATTTAGAATTCTGCTTCAAAGCCAAAAAGGCACTATTATCAAGCTTTCCTGGGAGGAAAGGAGAATTAAAATTTGCTGTCTGCGCCACACACACATAGATCAGCAAGAAGCAAAGCCACACACCAGCTCACAGCTATGCTGCAAACAATGATGAGCCCCCCAGAAGAAAAAGATTTACACCTAGTCGTTCCCTCCTTCCCCATTTCACTCCCAGCAACAATAAAACGCCCGATGCCAGTTACTGTTCCCTGAATAAATAGCATTTAGCATAGCCCATCTTTCCCCCAAAACCAGTGGTTACACTGGCTGATTCAGCTGGGCCGATTCTCCCCCATTCTGGCATTAAGCACCAACTCTTTCCAGCGGACTCAAAGTCCTTTTCAGCTCTTTGTATTTAAAGTGCTCTAACTAGCTTTAAAGAATCTTTAAAAAAAAAAAAAATAGCTTCTGTGTTAAAGCCCTAGGTATTTTCAAGAAAGTGGTTTTGTTAGGGCCGAGTGTGCTGGGAACACCTGTGAATGTCGGGTTTAATTGGGCTGCAGCTGGTGTCGATTGTGTGCGCCGTAACTGGCAGCCACTGCCTGGCCGTACATTGTGTTTCATTTTCCTTTTTCCTTCCTTTTTAACTCGCTCCTCCACCCCGCCAGTTAAAGTTGTAAGGGATTGTGTGTGAGAGAGGGATTAGGAGCCTGGAAACAAGAATAGTGCCCTGCGGGTTGTGAATAGCGCAAATTGGGGCGCTTCCTGGCGGAGCAGTACCTGCGAGGCTAAGCGCCCGCCGGGCACCTCAAAGGGAGCCGGGACCAGGTCTGGGGACTCGCCTTTCCCTCTTTCCCGCTCAGCCAGGGAGGGATAAAAGCTTCACACACGGCATTTGGAAAAGACATGAATAACCCCCGGGTCTGGACATCTGTGTCTCACTCAGGCGAATTCCTGCCCTACCCCTGTGCCAGGAGCTGCTCTGTGAGAGCAAACGACTTATCCCCACAAAACTGGGAGAGTCGGAAAGCTTTCGGGACCCACCTGAGACTAAGGAAAAAGGGAAGCATGGATGACTTTCCGAAGCGAGAAGCTGCTCCGTAGGCAGAGAGTATCTGGGAGAGGTTGCTGACTGTACTCTAAAATCCACATAAATAATTCAATGCAGCTCCAGCAGCACACAATTTCCCACAAGGGATTTGTAGGGGGCTCAAAGCAGTGCTGGGCAGAGATGTAAAAATACCTCGAGGTTTGTGCCACCCCCAGCCCGTCACTCCTGCTCAGTGTTGGACGCCACGGCCCCGCTTTCCCCCTTCTCCTTTGTGCAGGCACCACCCGCTGCCGGCTGTGGGCTCCCGCCCGGCTCTTCTGCTGGCTCCAGCGCTAAGCTGGCCCTTTCATTCACCGATTCAATGCACCAGACCATCAGAAAACTAATCCAGAAATTAAAAAAAAAAAAAAAAAGCCTTAGCTGCTGCTGGGATATTGAGATGGGCTCAGGGGGATTCGACAAGTCAGCATGGGAGGAGCAGGGAGCACAGCAAGCAGGATGCGTTGTGCTCCAGAAGTGGAGAGCTGCTGGGGAGACCTGCCCTAGATAAGACTGCTATTTTAAGATGTCACAAATATCAATTTTTTTCTTTAAAATGGACTAAACTGAGAGGGTCTTAGCTGCTGAGAGGTGAAGTTTTTGATGTGTTTCAAAAAGGCTTAAATGTAGTACTTCTCTCGCGTTTCAACTTTCGTGTTTCATGTATAAACCAAGGAAAGACAAGAAAAGGGCTTTTTTCTCTTCTCTGTACAGAGAAATTGTTGCAGATTGCTACAAATCTTGTTCCGTATAGAGGAAAAAGTTTCCAATACCATGGAATTATTGATCACCTTGTGATAAATTTTGACCTATCTTTGAAAGACAAAGAATCACCCCGTATGTGCATCTCTTCATTCTGCTCAATTCTGTGATCTGTAGATTTAAATGGGATGGATCACAGGATCAAAGAATGGTTAGGGCTGGAAGGGACCTTAAAGATTACCCAGTTCTAACCCTTCTGCCATGGGCAGGGGCACCTTCCACTAGACCAGGTTGCTCAGAACCTGGCTTTGAGCACTTCCATGGATGGGGCATCCACAGCTTTGAGCACTTCCACGGATGGGGCATCCACAGCTTCTCTGGGCAAAATTATAAAAATTATACATTTGGGCATTTTGCAAAGGGAAGATAATCTCCTCTAACCAGAAAATGATGAAGTGTATTATCATCATGCTTTTCAGACAGCATCCATTCACTCCTCAGATTCATGGACTGAACCATGAGAGCTATGAAGTAGATTTGCTTAGGATATGATTGTTGCTCCATAAAATTTTCCTAGCTGAAGTGTGCAAGGCCCTCATAGGCCACAGAAGTGCCTCAGTGAGACAGAGGCTTCTTTGATGTGTAAGCAGCTATGTTGTAAAATGTTATTAGCTTTCCTCAAGTTAAAGCACTTACATCTCTATGGTTCTGTATTTATGAAACAGATGAGTTCCTACCCTCATCGATGATAGTCTAGAATTAGATATTATTTTTTATAAAAATATAGACTTCTTTCTTCCTTGTTTATTAAAGAGACATTCAGTATGAGCAGACACTGGACTGCATACTTTAAAACAGGTCTGTACTGATGAAGCAGCATCTTTGCAATTCTTAAACAGAAAGGACAGGTATTACTTTTCGAGCAACCTGGTCTAGTGGAAGGTGTCCCTGCCCATGGCAGAGGGGTGGAACAAGATGTTCTTTAAAGTCCCTTCCAACCCAAACAAGCCTGTGATTCTGTAATATGTGTATCCTGAGTCTCTGAGCAAATGATCTCTGCTATTTCTGATTCCTTTCATGAGAAACTGTTAAGCAAATGTAATTGAATAAAACCAGTTCCTTTAATGACGTCTGCAAGTGACCTTAGCTCAGAGCAGTCTGCCCCAGATCTCCACAATTTAATGTAGCATGTGCTTATTTGTGTAATTTTGTGGTTTGATGTGCAGGTGACCACACGTGGGTGTCCACAGCTTACCTGAGGTGCTGCACAGGGACACAAAGCCATCCTGCTGCCTGAATACATTTGATTTGACCAGGATGGGGGTTCCCACTCACCCTTTGCATGGTGGCCACAGCATAGATCAAGTCCTCCTTTTGCCCTCTCCTCCTGGTCTCAGCCAGGCTTCAGATTCAGCTGAAGGTGAGCCAAGAGCTGAGCCAGACAACTGGCCAGCTGCACTTGTGGGACTATCATGGCTACAATTACTGAGGCAGAGTGACCCCAAAATGCTGCCTTTAATGCTCTTCCAGTACCAAAAACTGAGCAGGGGCTGTGCCCGGGCAGCAGACAGCATCACATGTATCAGTAGCTCCTGTTATTCTATACAGCTCACACACGCCCAGGGAAGGGAAAGATGAGGTATGTAGCCAAAATTAGGTGTATGTATCATAACTCCAGCACATGATGACAGCTGAGGGGAATAAAGCAGCGCTCTCAGTGGTACATGCTAAGTGTCATCACACATACCTCTGCTCAACCTGACATGTTCTAACAGAGCAAAGCCTCAGCTCCATCTGCAAGCTTTCTTTTTTTCTTCCTTCCACTCTCTTAAAAAATATTACTAGATGTGGTATCCTTCTAAGCAATGTATAAAACATGTAAATTCCGATTTAGATTTTGTAACTACAAGCCCAAAATGCAGCTATTTTCCAAGAGGCGCTCTGCCGATATGGCTCCCATCACTTTGGCAGAGACATGGCATAGCTACACCTCTCACAAAGGAATTCCGTAACAAAACGAGTTTTTACATGCTGGGACTAAATATTTTTAAACAGCACTCTCTGCCAACTTCAAGTTTCAGCTATATTTGTGCAACTAAAAAAAAAAAAAACAAAAAAACCAACCCCCCCCAAAAATCTCATGCATGTTTCTATACAAGATTAAGCTGCATTTCTGGTTAACCTCAGAATTATTTCGTTTTTATATAAACATTTAATGGGAAAGTTTAACTTCTTCCCTTCAATGAGGAAAAGGAAGCCAAGCCACTAGAAAAACAGAGTCTTTCAATGTGTGTGTGTGTGTGTGTGCACGCACTCATTTTAATTAAAAGTAATTAAGAGAATCCTGTGTTCTCACTCACAGTCTGCTGGTGCTGCAGAGGGCCTGGACACGGAGCCAAGGGTATTCTGCCGAACGCCACCGGCAAGAGAGATTGGATTATGTAACTAAAAATTTAAAACTAGACTTCATCATTAGCTGTGGCTGTCATGAGTTTCTCCCTAGGAAAAGAACTGTACAAAACAGATTTGGCAGCTCCTACCTTATGAAACCTATCAGGGTGGAGTTAACTGGTTGCTGCATTTGCTTGCTTGCTTTTCAGAGTTCGAGGTACTTACAAGGCTGGAGAATACATTCAGCATATTCCCTATTTCTTGCACTGGAAAATAATTCTTGCCTTTCCTTTCTCAAGTTTAACCTGGGCAGAGGCCTCAGACTCCTATCAAAACAAAGCAAATAAAAGCAATTCTGCAAAAGGAACTGGGAGAAGAGCTCTCCCTTCCCTGAAAATATTTTTTTCTTGGTCAATAGAGCACAGCCAGTCTAGAACTGTCTTTCATCTCCTTTCAGCTCCAGCTGCATTTCTATTATATTATATCACCATTTAAAGGTAGCTATAGCCCTAAACTTTTGGATCCAACTAGCAAAGAAGAAAAGCAAAAAAATTCTTTTTTCATGGGGTATTGAGATGCCTTTCGCCCTGTTTTTGGAGCCATGGCAAATATTGTCCTGATTTGGATTTTATACAGCAGGTTAAAAATAGCAACTGTAGTTACCTACATATGAGCTATCATAATACAATACAGTAAAGGCAAACTCACTAAGTTAAGAATAAGGACAAATCTTCTAGAAACTTCACTTTTCTGTCAATTTGGATAGAAAACACACAAATCCTACAATAACAAGAGTTATACTTTCTGGGTCTCTGTATGACACATGCATACACATCCTGGGTTGAGGCAGGAGGTGAGAAAAGACATTTGGGGAGAACACACATAAGGCTTTTGGATTGCAAAATGAATAATGTTCTTAATGGAAGCTCTCTAGCTTTTATTTATTGGGTTCTCAGTTCCTGGAAGGTGCAAGATGTCTCCTGTGGAGTATCTATTTCCTCAGCAGAAAGCTAGAGGAATTTCAGGCTGTTTCTAAGTTTACCTCTTGGAGCTTCCCATGGCACCCAGCTGCTCATGTTTCCCAGGAAAATCAGGGAGGAGAGCTACTGCATGCCTGTATTCCAGGGAGGCAGAGTGTGGCTGGGAGACACAGGCAGACCTAGAAAACAATACCATTAAGCCCCAGCAAAATGCCTTTGTGTATGGTTATTACTCCTAAAAGAGGAAGCAAAAAATGCTGGTAAAGAACTTATTCAAGTTTTAATGCAGGTTTTGCTTCTGCAAGAAAAGAAATGAAGTAATTACAACAAGAAAAGAAACCATGAATGATGCAAATATATGGAACAAGAAAAGTGGGGTAGCAACAATTACCTTGAGTTAAGGATTGATGGAAGGGGTATATTTTAATGGAACAGAAAGTCAATTAAGGTGTCTGCTTTTGCAATGTTAACATTACAGCTTGTCATTTGGGTGCCCTCCTCCAGCTGAGGGAACTGAATCCATGTAATGTCTGAAAGTCACCCAGATCTGCTTACTCCACAGATAACAGATCTAATTTAACAAATTCTTCTCTTTCATATTTGTAAACTCCTTCTCAATTTGTGTCATGTTACTGCAAAAACCTCCTTGGTCTCTTGGGTTTTCTCCCCCTCCTTCCTTGTCTAGGCTTGACAATGTAATGCAAATTTCCAACACTATGAAGACTTAGAAAATGGGTCACTTGAATTTCTGTTCACAAAGATGCTTCACATTAAAAATTTACTCTCAGCATCTCTGCAAATACACATAGGGGGACGCAGAGGAGTCTCCTTTCCCCTTCCTCCACACTGTGTGCAGCTTTGTTTCTTGATGTTAACAGCATCTCAACTTCTAAGCAGTTGCAGGCTAGCATGATCATCAAACAATTTAAGGCCAGAAAAGTATGAAATTTATACTTAATAGTGTCAAGGAAGGAGGGGATGATGCCCAAAGGAGCATGCCACAAGAGTGAGCTGAGAAACTATAACAGAACTAAGGACCACAGCTGAAAAACCCTAAAAAGCCACTAAGAAACGTTAGTGCAAGCAGCAACAGAACAGCCCCGAAGCGATCTCAAGGGACGCTTTGAGGGACACTTACAAATTGAAGTCACCAAATCAAAGTTTTTTGCCACCTGCTAGAGGGTTGCTTTGCCTACCAGAACCTAAATTCAGTAGGGAAAAAAATTCTGCTCCCCATCCAGTTTCCACCACGAAAGAAAGGAGTTGTATCCAAAGGAATTGTCCAAACAGCTACAGAGAGAAAGGAGGAAAGAAAGGTGAAAGGAACAACTACTACAGCAAGCAACAGCAAAGACAGACAGGAGCTGAGGGCTGGGAAGGCTTTTGGCAGAAGGGAAGAAGGACAAAATGAGAAAATTAGAAGAAAAACAATCCAGTACCATGGGTTGTACAGATCTTAAACATCCCTCAAATCTATAGCCTCAGGAGTAAGAACAAACAGCGGCCTTAGGCAGTACTGCAACCCTCTGTACATGAAATATGCAAGCCTGGATCCTCAAACTATGTCCCAGTCTTCTTTTGGTGGAAGCTGAGTGAATACACAGGAAAAACCATCTGCTCCTCTTACCTGCAGTGCTGTGGGTGCACTCCTCTTGCTAAAGCCTACAGCACACAATGCCTTCTCCTGAACTTCCATAAATGTTTTACTGTGCTGAATTGTGTGGCCAAGTTATATAATGACACGATAAAGCACAACTGCTCTCCCCGGAGCCCTTTCAGCCTACCTAACAGGCTCAGGAATCACCCAGCAGCCCACTTTGCGTGGCACAGAGGAGGACTCTAAGGATGACAGCATCCAACAGCACGTGCCAACTGGCCGTGAGTCGATGGGGTGGAAAAAAAAGGACACCTTAATTGTAACACTGACTTTGTCCTTAGCAGATGCTGCTCTGTCTGCCTTGTGTGGATATCTACAACTGGAATTGTTTCCAGACCCTTGGAAAGAGCTGAGTGCAGAAGATTTTCTCAGGAACTGCCTATGTGCATGAGAAAGTGTGAACTTTCCACTTCCTTGTGTATTGTATTTACTCATTTCATGTTAGATGTACAGACAGTGGGACTCAGACAGAAAGTCTTAACCCCTCTGCAAAAACATTAAAAGGTGACCAAAAGAATGAAGGCAGCATGTACAGGATACAGCCACAGAAGCACAGTTTTCCATACTGAATCAAAAAACAAATAATATTTTCTCTCAGCTTTGCAATTATTCAGTACTGCAAAGATCAGGAGATGTTCTTAACATTTCCCACTTGGTATCATATTTAATACTTTTCATGCTATCTCGAAGATTCTTTGATATCAATCACTTGGTTTTTATGGTGTGAGCAAGTTTCAAATGCATGAAATGTCACGGGGAAGTTGGACTTTATTCCTCCCTTTCATTTTGCAGGACACCACACAACTGGTACTTCCCTCAGCAGCCCAGACTGGTGAAGGTGCTTGTTTTAGCCCAAAGGGCTGTGATTCAGAAAGCCTCTACTGTGCTGCAATGTGCACCTCCTATTTATCAAGTGACTTACAGATCAAATGGGTAACTCTGAGACTTAGAATGCGCACAGCACCACAGTGACACTCCGGCACTGAAGCCCCTTTCCCCCCCACAACACCATGTTGGGAACAGCAGCCGTAGCACCAGGGAGCCTGAAACAATGTGGGACTCTCACTCTGCGTCATTAAATGCTATTTTGCTAAACTGAAGGCCGTAAGTAAGGTATATTGTATCCATAAGCACATGCATGCCACAGGCCTTTCCCTTTCCCATATTTCCCTCAGCTGGAATGGAGTGGATCACTCAAAATCCCATGGAAGACATATTTCAAGTTTTGGGTTGGTTTTTTTATTTTTGGTGAGAGGAGGACCTTCCACCCCTCAGTAGACACAGCACTCAAACCACACTGCCAAATATTATATGATGTCCTTTCCAGAGTTAATTTTTAATTTCCTGACTCCACTGCATGAGAAATTTTCAAATTGTCTTGGCAGTCACTTAGAGGCATGTGCAGACCTAATTGCAGGAGTGAATGCAGCGTCAGCCCAAATGCAAACCTCTGGACTAAGTGAGGAATTTCTGTAGAATTAGTTCCTTGTTTGAATTAAGTTCCAGAGAGACCCACAGCCCAAGGAATGACTGCAAATGTAACGCAAAGGGTGCGAGCCTTTCTTGCCCCAGCCTGCAGCCAGGGGAGGCAGGTGTTTTCAATGTGTCACTCAAAAACACACTCAGTGATTTTCTATTTTCATTTTTTTAATGCCACAATTCATAACCCACAGATGTTGTGCATGGCTATAAATCTTGGCACCCTCTCCTTTGCGAAAGAATTTCTCCTGGTATTCAATTTTCTTTGCTTTACCTTAAGTCACCCTAATCATGCTGACATCTACTATCGATGATTATATTAGCCCTAAAAGATCCTTAAACAAATGAAAAGGACTGACTTCCACTCCTAAAGTTCTGCTTCCAATTTTCTAAAGGAAATTAAATAATGTATAAATCAAATGCTGGGCACAGGCCCAGGCAGCTGAACATCGCTTTGTCCTTTCAAAGTGAAGACGAAGTGTCTGCTACGGAAGGGACAAGCCAAGAGAAATAAAGCTTAACCTCAGTTCCATGTGAAAGTGATTTGGGATAATCGGGGGAATCTGCAAAGAGGTTAAAACCGGGACCACATACTAACAGGAGAACTTCACACAATGATCAAAAATATATCAAGAGCTGACCTTCACCTGGAGGAGCTGCACAACCCTGACAGCTTGGTTATAACTGGAGTGGAGTGCGAAGGGCAGGAGAAAGAAGAGATGAGCAGGAAGTCAAAAATCTATTTGTAGCTGGCATTTGTCATGTCTTGGTAATCTTATCAGGGTGGGTTTTTTTCAGTTTTGCAAGATTTATAACTAAATACTGCCTGACAACCTTGCAGTAAGCGTACACACTACTTCCCAGTTCTCCTTTAGCTAGTACTTACTACTTAGATTATTAAATCAACCACCAAGGGACTTCTTAATTTATGTACTATTGATGGACTGCTGATCCTTCTCTTTAACACAGTATATACATCCAGAAGGGGAGAAAGATCAGTAAAATGTGCTAGATTTCTTCCTGGTGTTATTTTCTGAGCAAGTGATTGCTTTAATTTCTTAAAACTATTGGGAGCAGATGTATTTTGTAATATGATTTCTCGATTAAAAGAAGATCCTAATCAAGTCTATATTGCTTCAACACGAGTTCACACTGACATTTTTGCACACAGAAGGGTGGGTTTGATATCTCTGATCAACACTAGACTTCGTGGTTAGGGTCTACTTAACCCTACCCTCATAACCCAAACTTTGGTGGAGAGAAAAAAAAGTTACACGCAGCTGTCAGTGCCCCAACTATGTACACTCATATTTCCAAAATATTCCTCTCCTCACCTTTACAAAGTACAGAATATTTCAGATGTGATGCAAATGGCCCTTAATCTTAGACGGTGGAGAAGTGTCATCTTTACACTTTCTTGAGAAACCTGCAAAATTGTTTTCAGCACGGTCACTTAGCAGTTGTTTGGCCTGTCACCACACGAACTGAGCAGCTGGCAAAGCAGGGATAGCCATGTAACACTTAGGTGTGAATGTGAATTCAACACACATCTTGCTTAGCTGTTGCAAACCTGTCAGGAAATGCTTCACTGTTTAAAAAAGCCCGTAACATAAATCCCCAAACAAAATTCCTATAAATTTATTTCTCTTTTAAAAAGTAGAGTCTGTATACACACTCTTTTATTGTAGAGTTGAAGTACACAATGAGTGCTACTGCCATTTAATGGCATACAAATTCATCTGAACATCAAGCACATTTGATTCAGAAGAACCAACAAGTTTACTGGGCTCACAGACTTGTAATTTACTGACAGGTATCCATGTCTTTCATAAATGCTATAAAATATTAGAACGCGCTTTGGGAATGTTCTTACCGCAAGAGAGGCAATTCAATCAACCCATGAGCTGGGACATTCTCCCATCCATCTCCCTGTCTCCTGCAAATGAAGCACCAGCCCAGGCTACGGCTGTGTTTGAGAAAGCAAAGCAAGCAGTGGAACTGAGGGGGATTTCATGGCACCACAGGGCTTCACACAAACACTGCCAGAATAAACTCCTCTGTCAGACCTCCAAGTTTCACATAACTTTGTCTCTGCAGGTTCCCAAATATCAATAGCAAGAAGAAAAAAAACAAACCATAAAGAAGGATGGGAAGAAGTAGGAAGTTTTCACAGAGTGTGGTTGTTTGCCATCCTTGGATTTAAACAAAACCAGGCGCACAGTGTGTTACTCACACATGAAAAGAGGAGAGCCAAGAAGGGCAGGAGAAACTTCTCTCTTTCCTCTCCCCCTGTTGCAAGAAAGCATCCCTGAAAGCACACAGGCATCTGTTTTGGGTTCCTCTGACGTCAGCAAACACAACTGAAGTAAAGCACATGCTTGAATATGTTCCAAACCCTTTATCTGCTTTTAATATTTGGAAGCTAAATGGAAGCTGTAAGCCATTGAGCAGGACAAGTACCACGAACAAACAAGACCCTTTTTGCCTTTAAGGTGATGGTACTTACTGGCTCTGCAAAACTTTGGACTCAGTAATACTCATTATCAGAAGCAGAGACAAATTTTAATGAAGGATTCAATCAAATTAAGAATGCTAAAATTCATGCTCTGGTCACAGAGAGAAGTTGTGATTCTACTGCAGCAGGATATAATTCCTCAGTAACAGGCAGGATCAAGTCCTAAATTAGTGATTCCCGGCTTTCATTAAGTTTATTCATCCTTATCCAATTTACCTGCTGGCATAACTCTCCTGGGGATTGTGCCAACAAAGACTTTGGCCCAATAATTTCAGATTAATTTCTGTATCATCGTCTTTGTGTGGCTTTGGGAAGACTATCCTGCTACAGACCTTGTAGAAGCAAACACGAATTATGAAGGAAAAACTTTGACTACACAACTGCTCTTCCAAAATTAAAAAAAAAAAAAGAGTAGTCTAGACCATGGGCAGAAAATCCAGATGGAAATATGTTTAGCGAATATGGAAAGTGAATATTTTCCTGTATATTGCTTTGTGAGTTATTAGCACCTAAATACTCTCCGTGGTCAAAAGTATATTAATGAGCTGGAAGACAAAGTGATGTAATCAGGAGGGATCAGCAGTAATTTATCCTGCAGAAGATTTACATGCAGCAGCCATGTGTGTTTGTTTATGATCTCTACATCTGGTAATGAGCTCTCGACGCGATGGAAAGCTGTGGTGGAATAATGCACCCTGTTCCTCACACGCACTAATTAATGCTCTATTTAATCTGGGAAAAGGCACATTAAAAATAAACACTCATTCCCAGCAGACCATAAAGGATAGGTAACAACTGAATCACACCACACAGGCCTAAAAACTGGTGTGTAGCAACCTCTCCAGCATTAAAAATGTGAGTTTTAAGTCCTGGAGTGCAACAGGAAGAGTGTGTGCACACATACACCTCTCCAGCACTACAAATACACACTAACAGACCCTAGATACCCACAGAGACGATCAAAGCTGGAGTGATAATCTGTAGGAATGACAAAAAACAGTAAGAGATGGCAGAGCTAAAATATTGCCCATCACACTGGGTGTTAAACTATTTTTTGTGTTTACAAGACACCTACAGTAACACCATTGGCCATCACCTCGTCCACCTCTTTCTGACAACTGATAACATGAGCAATAAATCATGATTTCCACAACAACAGGAAAAGCAGCCAGTGCAAAGATGGTTAGATCTTGTATTCCAGCTGAAAAAAAAGGCCTGGGAGATGGTGTCCAGCCTGTCCTCTGCCCGGAGGGTTGGCTGCTGCACTATCCTCAGCTTCCACTGGAGTCATTCCACTGCTTTTCGTCACTTCACCGAGGCCTTGTCTCCAGAGGATGTTATGCTGGAACAGCTACTGCATTTACATTCACACTCTATCTCATTCCAGGATAACTTCCTCACATTGACGTGCCCTCAGTACAAGAGCATTTGTCTGTGGCTGCATTTAGCCCTAGGCTGGAGTCTCACAAGGTAAGAGAGAATAGAGATTTGGCTTTATCTTTTAAACTGTGCTAATATATCTCACCACCCTTTGGATTGGAGCCAACTTCTTCTCTCTAATCTCCCAATCATTTCCCACAGAAAACTTGTACTTTCTTTAGCCCGTGAAAGAAGACAAGGACGTTAGGAAAATCAGAGGGATTGCAGGGCATGGAAAGCCTGTGTGAGCTGTATCCAAGAGCAAATTTCCCAGCCTGAGATACCAGAGCTATGAAATGGCCCCTTTCAGTGACAGAGAAATTGCCATCGTGGCTAAAAGAAAACCTCCTTAGGCTACAAGTATGGAGGAACAACACTTCAGAGCCTTGGGATGGATTTAAAGGCAAATCAGGTAAAACAGATAAACACAGAACGAATATATGAGTAGAGCTTGAAACTTTCCATGTATATTGAAGTGACAATGTCAAAACAGGGATTCTCCTGCCAGGCACAACTCCTACAACTCTCATATCCAGTGTACAAAGTTTATAAGTCAGGACTTCTTGTGTGCTCTTCAGCTGCAATAAAAAAAGGCATTTTTGCAGTGCTTACAGCTCAGACCCCCATCTACACCCACTGAGACCATCTGACACATCCCTGCCTCCCTGCTTCAGATTTCCCAAAGCAAGCAGAGAGGACCAAGGGGGAACCACAGGTCTAATAGGGATATTCTGACACGAATGGTGAGTTGTCAAAATGGAACCAGCAATTCCCTAAAACTAGTTTGGTTTCAGGAGAAGAATGTGCAGGCTGCAGCCCCCAGACGTGTGCTGGGCTCTGCCACAGCAGTAAGTGTAGGTGGGCAAATGGCAAGTCATTTCTAGAGGTGGCCAGTCCACTCTGCACTTCCACCAAGGCTTTTCTGATAAAAAAAAAATTACTTTTTTTTGTCAGTGCCTGAACCTCATTGGGTTCCTAGGTCTGCAGGGCATCTTTGTTCTGCTTAGACTAACTCTTTGGTTTTTTTCCTTCAGAGACAAAATAAGCCAGGGCTTCAAACCATGCAGGGTTTTAATGCTGCAGAATCCCCACGTACCCACTTCCTCTCTTTCCTCGACTCTTCTCTATCTGATTTACTGTTTACTTACAGACCATATGGGAAACATGCCGGGAAAGCACGCATCCGGGTTCACACTCACAACAAATACTTTTTATGACTATTCCCATGACCTGCAGCAATAGACTAGATTAGTCGCCCACAACTATGTATAATCACACAATCATGTAAATACATTTTCAAAACATAATACATTCTGAGATACAGATCAACTAAATATTCCTCTTTCTAAAACCTATTTCCTACAATTTTACCATTTCTACCTGAGACAGAAAGTCTTATCTTTCAAGTGTGGAATCAATATAAACAGAAGGACATGAACACCTGGGTCCATGTGAAAGAGCAGCCTGTAGATTATTAGTCTGGGCAGCTCAGTTTTCTTAGCAGAAGAATTATAAAGTGAAACAACAAAAGAGCTGAAAATAGATGTTGATGCTGAAGTAAACGTGTATCTATCAAAACATGAAAAAACCCCTCTTTTTTATTCTGTTTCAGAAAACCAAACTTCCTCTAATTTTAAGTTCATCCAAAAGCAGAATTGCAAAAGCATTCTGCTGAACAGAGAGTAGAATATTTCCCAAGCAGAATATATTATTTAATCCAAAGCCAAATAAACAAAGGGTCAAATTCAACCTCACCCATTCCACTTAGCAACAAAATTGAAAGGAAATCCTGAAAAAGTCATTTTGAATTGAAATACTTAAGATCTTTTCAAGGTGAAGCATTCTTAATTCTATTTCTGAGGTAAAAAGTTAAGTCAATACAGAACTAAAGAAATTATTCAATTTAGTGTTTCTAAATAATTTTTATCAGAAGGAAGTCTAAAGCAAAATTTATAAAAGTAAAATAAATATCCACATTTTTTTCCCCACATAAGTAATGAGACAGCTATGTCCTGTACCACTTCACCTCATTCAGGATTTAAATTTTTTTAATTTCCCCTCAACCAATGAGCTGAAGAAAAATTTGATGTGTCCCTTTTGCTTTGGGAAACGGTTCTGATAGTCTTTTAACTCGCAACTGGCAGGAGTGAAGAATGCTTGTAGCTCTCCCCCAGCTCCTTTCCCTGCGGAAGCTGGCAAGCTCATCTGCTGCAGGATACTTGGAGGACATCTCCTCGGCCAAAATGACTGATTGCATCATGTTCCGAGACCTAACCAGGACACATGGAAATATTCCTTTTGTTAAATGCATAAAGATTAAAAAAACAGATTTCACAAGGTAACTTGGCTTTTTAAAGCTCTGTGGTTTTATGAAATGGAGGTTGGGTGTTGTTTCTACAGGCAGATGTTGGGATACTGTTGTAATGCTCTAAAAATGAAAATGGAGTTTGTTTTCCTTCTTTTTAAGGAATGCTTTCCCCACAGGTTTTTGGGATGAAGTGCAAAGCATTGTAAAGTGTTTCCATCTCACTGCAACGTTGGGGTTCAGCAAAGCACTGAGCAAGGGCTCAGCTGGAAGCACCTGAGTGAGCCTCGTCCTGTCAGAGAAGGATCCCGCAGGAGGAGGGCCCCGGTGAAGCACCTGGTGAGCAGCTTTCCCGGGAAAGCCGAGCGCTCGCTGTCAGGCACACGCGAGCCCCAGTACTGACCCTGCTTTGCAAAGTCAGGCTGTTACTGGAACAGTCAGCGATCCCTCTCTGCCGGCCTCCTCTGCCAGCTCCACTCCAGCTTGGAAAACGTCGTATCTGGAAAATTGTTTAAAAGTGCACATTTCCGTTCAACGGGCCCTCTTGTTGTTCTGCTTGTTTGGGGGCAGGAGCAGGAAGGATCATTACATGGTGGAAAAGCAAAATAACACATTTTCATGGGCAATTGCTATATTAATATGTATCACTTTACATACATAGTACATCTACATATGGAACGTATTATTATTGAGGAAATGTTTTTTTAATGAGGAAGACTGAACAATACTTAAGAGAGAAAATGTTCAAACCAATGTTAATTTGCAGCAGAAGTAACAAAATATTTTAATAAAAAACAGTAACAAGAACTGGCCTTCCTATCCAGACTCAGCCCAGTCCTATGTTCACACCTGGATAATAGAATTTGACTTCCATGGCTTTTCCAACCTTTACAAACCTCCTAAAATTGAAATTTAAACACTGACTCAAGGACTTTTAAAAGCAAGACCTGCTTCAGCTCTACACAGAAACAGAGATAGCTCATTACATTTCTGTTTTCCAGATCCATGGAAGCATTTTTCCTCCCTCCCCTTCTTTTTACCAAGCCTGTGCCTGCCTTCCCTTCCTAGCCCCCAAACTCATCCAAAAATAAAGAAAAAGGGATTTAGGTAATACAATCACTTCTGTATAAATGTAGCTAAATATATTCTCAATTGCTGAGCACTGTTTCCTTTCCCTTTCCCTGTATTCTGGGGTTAATCAAGCTTTCCTTAAATGTTGCATATGAATTAAGAAGAAACAAACAGCAAAAAAACCCTTGCTATTTTCAAAGGAAAAAAATCTGGTGCTAAAAAGTCCTGGCAGGCAAACCATTAGTACAATAAAACTGCTGGATTTCAAATGGTAAAAATAAAGCAACTAAAAGCTCTCTGTTTGAAAAATGAGAGACTTTCAAGAAAGACTGTTCCTGTAGGAAACAGATACTTTCTTTCAGGAATCATCTCAAACCCAAGGATGAATTATTAGTACTGAATAGAAACCTCAAAATAAACTCTCTCTGTTATCATAATGCAAATATTAATGTGTATTTGCTATTCCTGCCAAATGTTATCAGTGTTGTTCCGACTTGCAGGGAACAACCTGTTCTGTGCGGATCCTGACTGGGCTACGACTGAACTCGGTTTATCATTTTAACACCAGGATCATTGTTTTGTTCACCTTGGGAAACCACAGCAGGAGCAATGATCACAAGAGGATCCTGCACTGCACTGGCTCTGCTGGAAAAGCCTGGAGAGCTCCAGGACTGCGAGATGAGTAGGGCAGCTCCTGCGGTCCAGGGAGTGATCACTGGTCTTGGCTCCCACCACCACGTTAACCGACCCCCTTTATTTACTTTATTTAGTTAGCTTTAAGCCCTTTTTTAACAGGTTGAATAACTTCTGCTGTACAGCACAGGATTGGAATGGCACCAAAAGCAGCACCAGCCATTCCAAAGTGGCTTGATGCAAACTCCTGGTAACACCCTTCAGGAAACAGGTCCCAAAACAAATGGACGGTCACAAAACACACCATCTGTAATAAAGCCCGAGAGGTATTCTGGATGTAGCTCATTTTGAATCTATACATGGCAAAACCAGTCCTACTTTGTATATGGCAAGCAATAAGGTGAATTGTAATTTGTTCTGCTCCCTAGGTTGCACACAGACACCACTGAATACAACACTTAATGTCAACTCTTATGTAACAACAGGTTTCAAATTATAAATGTCACCCATGCATCATCTCAGGCTTTGAAATAGTTTACTTGTTACCAAATATGATGTGTCAAGTGATTTATCAAATCCATAAAAAAGAAGAAACCAATGAGACAATCCAACAATCCATCCTATCTTCCAGCAAGTCCAGGACTGTCTCCAATCAAATGTATACTGGCAGAAGAGAGATTTATTACCACAGTTTCTTAATATTACGTTTTATATTTAGCAAGTGTTCCTATCATGCTCCACATGGTACTTTCACCAAGCACAACAAGCCCACCTGGTCTTCCACCACCTGCCCAACTCAGTGGGTCACTTGTTGCCTGCATATCTTTGATGCTGCATCTCTGTGACCAGCTTCTAGAGGTGAAGCTGCTATTGAAAGAACTTATTGGGTGACAATAACCTCTTTTTCTGCTCCAAAAAAACATGGTAAGAGTGGCAGAGCTGTTCTTTAGGGTCAGGCTGTTCTTTCACATACCAACACACACTGAAGACACACTGAGTTTTTCAAAGTGCTGATTAAAAGGAGAGGGGTTCCTCCGTTCAGTGCTCCTGACAAACACGTGGAGTCATGTTTCTCACCAGAAATCTGTAAAAAGCAATACTGAAAGACCTGGAAATATTTAGAATGGCTTAGCTTGGGACTAAATGACACTAAAAATACACCTTGTCTTTCATGCCATTAAAATGCAAGGGGTTTTCTTGGATATGGAAAAATCATTTTACTGAAAAAAAAAAAAAGAATTCTGGAATGGTTTGAGTTGGAAGAGATCTTAAAGATTGTCTTGTCCCAACCCCCCTGCCATGGGCAGGGACACTTTCCACCAGACCAGGTTGCTCAGAGCCCAAGCCAATCTCGCCTTGAACACTTCCAGGGATGGAGCATCCACAACTTCTCTGGGCAACCTGTGCCAGTGCCTCACCACCCTCTTCTTCTGTATGTCTAATCTAAACCTCACAAGTTATTTATGAAATCCTTTGCACATGCAGAACTGAAGGAAGCTGACTGCTTTAATTCACATCTAGTCAACTGGCACTCAGGTAATGAAAATATTTTTGGTTTGAAATGGCTACAAAAAGTAGTACATCTCCAGGATGAATTTCTGAAAATACTCAATATTCGAGAAATAATTAAATATATGATAAAAGCTACTCCATGGCTGCATAAGTAAGAAAGAAGAAACAAATATATATACACATTTACATATTTGTAAAGAAAGGGTAAAACAAGTAGGACACAAACCCCAAATGAGCAGCACCTGAGTGATAATGCTACCAATTAATTTCTAAGAAGTCTCTAACAAAAGTTGAAATCTTTTTCCATCACATGAGAGAGATGTTTTGGCTGTATTTATACATCATCCTGAGTAAACTGGCTGAACTGCAAAACCAGAACATTATGTGAAAATAAAGAAAGGAATGAAAAACACTTCTGCCTGGGACTGACATTTATCAATACAAAGTAGCCACTTTTGCCATTGTTTGAAGTAAGGGAAGCAACTAAAGTGCACAAAACCATTTTGATACCAGCACCCTATTTCCTGCACATGTTGGTAACCAAGGGGCTCCCCCTCCCTCCTTTGGTGCTGTTCATTAACTCTCCACAATAAAAGCTATCCTCCCATATCACAGGTTCGAGACCACTCCGAAACTGGGAGACTGGGCAACAGCACTGCTCTATGCAAAACCAGCCAAGTCCAGTCAGGAAACAGATTAATTTGAAAGCCTTAATTAATGACTGAACGTTTATACAGCCAAGATTTATGAGTTACAAGGAAGTAAGTCCAAAACATAACACTCCCTCCTGCATGCAAGCTCTCTCTTTAATGATAAACAACTAGCCTAGGGTAAGATACTGTCTCAGGGCTCCAGCTCCCTTTCTTATTCCAACTTCCAAGCACTGACAGAAGACAAATTAATTTCATACTTCTTTTTTTTTCTTTTTTTTCCTGCTCCTCTATAAATATTATTAACAAACATGGTTTAATGAAGAGAAACTAGAGATTTTTTTAATAAATACACCAAGGATTTTTTTTTTTTAGCTCATGGGTGCAAAGACAGTATATAACAAAGAAGAGGAAAGAATAGCATCCTTTTTGTATGGCTAAGTTCATAGAACTTATTTTCTTGTGAAGAAAATTATGAACAAGAAGAGAAAGGTCTTTATACATATAATCATATGCAAAAAACTCTCCTAAAATGCCCCCAAACCCCAGGTTTTTAAGCTTACTTCACAAATACTTTTGCAAATTTATTAGCAACAAATGTTAGAAATGAAGAGCAAGTTTTCAGTTTTAACATTTTGACTATATTCCATATTCCACTTCTGAGAGCTGACATCTCATTATGATGAGCTCTGGCTATTTGAATATTAAAACAAGACTGCCAACAACACTTCTTTGGAAGTCCTCAGGCCTTAAACTAGAAAAGTCGAAATCAAGAAAAGTTTTGTTCTCTCTTGTTTATACTAAACTACCGCACGCATTTTCTTGCCTTGCAAATTCTGTTTCGCTAACAAAGGAGCGCGGTTTGGTTCTCTGCCCCTTGGTTTATATAACACAGAAATACCCAGAAATGACCACAGAAATGGCAAGATCCCATGAAACAAGGAGCCTGTGATGAGCCCTCCAGCCATACTATGCCCTCCCTGGCAAGAGGACTCTCCAAAAATCCCTCTCTTCAGGTACCCAGCCACAACCGCCACTTGCACAGGTAACCAGAAACACAAGTGGCATGTGGCTTTTGGGTTTGGAGTCTGTGTTTTTTGCTTGCTTGTGGCAGTGTGGCAGTGCTGAACACCCAAGCCCCTGTCCTTGCCTGTCACGAGAGAAATCCCCAACAACCTGTCCTGCCGGTTCCTGCTCTTTGGTCCCTCATCCCCGGCTGAACGACAAAAACCATGCCGTGCAAGGGAAATCAACTGCTGAACAGACTGAGCTGGAAGAGTTCTCCTTACATAGACTCACAAATACTTGCAAACCCACAGAGTCTGACCTATGAGCTGGGTAAAAAATTTTTTTTTACCCCTCTTCATTGTTTTATCATCAAATGAGAGCTCACTGGGGGCAGTTCTGGAAAAAGACAAAGTTGGTTTATTCCAGTAAAAAGCACAAGAGGACAAAACAGAAGACAGATTGCTGCTCTCCCCCTCCTCTCCCTCCAATGGTGTGTTTCTCTGTGCAATGTTAATATAACAGTGATTTTCTAGTTTTATCACAAATTTACTTTGTTTGCTAGGAAATGAAGTAACAAAGACCACGTCCGTAAGACGCCAATTACTTTGAGAAAATAACTCCCACCCTCAACTTCCCTAAATAAGAAAATAAACCATCAAACAAAACCCAAAGCAGCTCTTTTAAACTGGACAAAACGCTCTTGGTTCTCCTCCCCTGACAATGGGGATGTCAAGACCAATTAGCACTTCCAGTCATCTTGGGGTTTGCTCTGTTTTCTCCCACTGCAAGCGGTCAGGCCAGATCCGATGGCTCCCTTCTATACACGCAATGCCATGGACAAATTACAGAAGACTAAGACCTGAAAGGCTTTTTTCCTGCCCAGCTATCCTTGACATTTTCATTACTCAAAGACAGGAAACAAAAAGCCTAAGCTGAGAACTAGGTGATAGTTTGAAAAAAGTTTAATTAAAAAGTAAAACAGACCACAGAATTGCTTCTAACATAGCTAATAATTTGCTGCAGCATTATTATTGTGCTGCTTCCATCTGCCAATAACCTTTTAATCCTTTTGCCAACGGCAATCCAAAGCTTTTCCATATGTATTTAAGGGTAACTGTAAAAGATAACTTGGAAATAACAACTTCCAACTTCTGCTATGCAAAAATCTGAGCTACAGCAGTGCTTGTGCCCATCAGCTTTCCAGCAGGGCTCCGGAAAACAGAAGCTACACAGCAAGAATGAAAATTGCCCTGTTTGACAATGTAGGTTTGGCTGCAATACTTGAAAGATTCCCTGCTCCCACATTCAGCATCAGTGACTATCTTAATTACTAACGACTTCTCAGATGGTTTCAGAATTAACACCAAGCAGTTTAATCTCACCAAAAAGCCATCAGCTCCAACAATGCCATTGCTAAAGTTCGTGGATAAAAAAAGAAAGTGGAACAAAAGCAGACATTTCAACTATTCTATCCCCAAAAAAACTCACTTAGAAAAATAAAATTACACACAATCAAAACCTCTTTGAAAGGAACATAGCAGTGTGCGTTTTCAAATTCAGCTTTATGGAATGACAAATGCATAAGCCTGTGCCTTATACACATTTTCAAGGGCAGGAAGTATCAAAGCATATCACAATTAAAATGTTAAGGAAGAAACCAAACACACCCCCTCCCCCCCAATATTTTATCAATAATGATCACCCCTCACAAAATAAACTCAAAATTCACTTCACACAAGTGAAATATCATTTCCATCATGGGAGAAAGCAATGGAAGCAGAATAGTTGGTGCATATACTACACAATGGTAGTTTTACTAGCAAGAGCATTTAAGCTTGAAATTAGGTACATTTATTGTTCAAGAAATTCACAGTCCATTGTGATTTGATTTTATTAGATATTATTATTCATTATTAGGTTTCAAATTTTTGCAACAGAAACAATGACTTTTTGCAGATGACTGCCAAAAGCAAACATCCTATTTTCCCTGCACACAAAGATACCAATATATGTTCAAACATTTTAATTCACACACCCCCCCGGCTTTCCAATCTTTGCAGTTCGGTGAAGTGTAAACAGTCAGTGTTGCCATTAAAGTAACATGTTCTTAATTCACAGCAACAATAGCCAGGTAGATTAATAGGCTTTTACACCTGGGCCCTATTATTCCTCTGCCATTCATTAACATTTCTTCTACCATGACAGCAATTTAACTGGCACAGTCCCAGAAACACAAGTAGGTCAGCACAAGGTGTTCCTCTGGATGCTTTCATCTGGTATAAACATCCTGAATTAGCCTTCAGGTACTACATCTAAATATTCCTAGTGCCAATTAAGATCATAATCAGAACTATTTCAGATCTCATTGACCAAGTACAATCCGTGGTTTTGGAGGGCTGATTCTATTAAGGATGGAAGGTAATTTCACTGCAGAAGTGGGGAGCCTTCTGCAGATCTCCTGTCCAAGCTGATGCCAAGATTATGCCTTGGTGCTACCTCCTTGAAATCATAGAATCATGGAACAGCCTGGGTTGGAAGGGACCTTAGAGACCATCCAGTTTCAACCTCGCTGCCATAGACAGGGACACCTTTCACTAGACCAGGTTGCTCAGAGCTCCATCCAGCCTGGCCTTGGACACTTCCAGGGATGGGGCAGCCACAACTTCCCTGGGCAAGCTGTGCCAGGGCCTCACCACCCTTACAGGGAACAATTTCTTCATAATAATCTAATCTAAACTTATTTTCTTTCCGTTTTAAGCCATTTCCCCTTGTCCTGTCACTACATGCTCTTGCAAATAGTCCTTCTCCATTCTTGCAGGGTCCCTGCAGGGTCCCTGGAAGGCCGCAATTAGGTAATCACAAAGCCTTCTCTTCTCCAGGCTGAACAATCCTGATTCTCTCAGCTTTTCCTCACAGGAAAGGTGCTCCATCCCTCTAATCAACTTGGTGGCCCTCCTCTAACTCAGCATATCCAATGAATATACATGTAACGAAAGATAAATCGAACACTGAGGATGGACAGTCAGACATTGCATACTATTAAAATTAATCATAACAGGCACATAAGAAAGTGAGACACTTGGTAATCTTAAGGGCATGAGAAATAGCAATGGATATGTAAGAATATTTACTTCCCCCATCCACCCCCACCCTGGTTTATGAAAAATGTGGATACAAATCAGTGATTTCCTGGGAAATGAAACAAAAAACTTCAGACATATCTTTTGCTACTGTACTGAGACATACTCAGTATTTACAGCAACTTGGTATATGTTGAAAGGATCTGCCCCTGAAGTTGTCGTATCAGAGTGACGGACCAGGAATCAGTTTTCTCTGAAGTCCAATTACTTTTTGGTGACTTTCTCCAACTTGCATGCCTCGTCTTATACTTTAGGACTAGAGTTGAGTAAAACTCCAAGCAGCAAGTTCACTCCTAACCACATACCCCGTGACACATCATAACTTATGAGATGAAGTGCCAGCACTACAGGTTAAAATCAGAAAAACAGGTCAGTGTGAGGAAAAAAGTACTTATTATTTTTTCTTTTCCTTTTTTTTTTAACATAAAAGCCAATTCTACAACTCTGAGCTGATACAAGCATTTGTATTACGCCAATGAAAGTACTTCAAAAGAGAGACATAAGCCAACACTTCCAATTCCTTCCTGATCACTGCAAATGCAGTTTTCACTCTGAACTTTACATACCCCTACTTGTGATCATTGCAATCCTGAGAGCGTGTGCTTTAAGACACTGAAGAATGATCCCCACTGTCTGATTAAAAAAAAAAAATTAAATTAAAAGTTGCTAGAAATAACTCACAGGCAAAAAATAAAACTCAAAGAAAACAATAGCAGTAGCCTAAAGAGACATATTTTTTCCTTCAGGAATGAATTCCCATCTGCTTTTAAAGAGCAACATGTTTTTCCATTGCTGGGAATTACAGCCAAACCCAGGACAATAAGGCAGCAAAGCCAGAGGCAAGAGCAGAGGGCAAGTGAAGCTGGCTGACAGAGGCTCGGCCTAGGTCCCTCTTTTAGAAGCCTTTTATAAGTGACAGTGGCAGCCCAGCAGTGCCCTGCTGTGCTGGCAGCACACTCCCCTCTGTCACCCTCAGCAACCAGGAGCTCCTGGTTACTCTGCCATGGGTGAGGTAGTGGGGAAACGGGAAGGAAAAAACAGGGAAGGAGGCAAACAGCACATTTGGTGCCTCAGCTGGTTTGGTGAAATTACAGCTGGTTTGTGCAAGCTCATAGGAAGGGAGCTTGCTCCTGACACAGGTGATGCTCCTGCTGATGTTCTTTCTCCAAACACTGGACACAACACAAAACAACCCTGCAAAAGCACATGAAGGACAAAAGCAAACACAAGAGTGCTCACTTACAGAACCTGGGTGGACGATACCTTTAAAGTAGTTAATGAAAAAAAACATGTTGAAATCAGCTGTAAAGTTCCTGCATCTGAACTGTTTCAGCATTTACAGAATTAAAATATCAGCTCTTTGGGCTTTATGGGGAAAAAAAAAGTCAGGTTTGAGAAGAAAGCAAAATTTCATACCTCAGCACTGGTTGGTGCTCATTCAAATTCCCTCTGGCTTTTTTCCCCAAGTTCTGAGGATCACTGTTCTTAGAGTTACTTAGGAAGCAGTTTCAACTGTGTCCTCCTGAGCTGTTAATGGGTCTGACCTTTTCGGAAACACTAATGTCCCTTCAGCCAGATGCATTAAATCTCCCCTGCTTGATTAAACTATTAGCAAATCATTATCTCACTGAAGGAGAAAATGTTCTTTCCCAGATGAGCTTGCCATGCATAAATTTCAGTGCCAATACTCCCCTCTATACCAAACCTTATGTTTGGCATAAATGTGCTGATTGTCAGCCATACTCTATACCCTCGCTAGGTCAGAGCACACAGCACTTTATCAGGCCTCAGCTGAGACACAACATGATGGAAATCCGCCCACTCCGGGCAACATCTCTGAAAAATGGGCAACGGAAACCAGATCTTTCTGAAGTGACTGAAAAGAGCAGGGAGAGGCAGAGTAATGCCCCAAAGTCCTGCTTTCAGCACTACCACGCCAATGCCATTCCCAGACATACCCAGGTGCTCACACTGCCCTCATTCCCAGTCTGCCCAAGCACATTCCGCACGTAGGAGCCTCCTGCGAGCCCAGCAGCAGGCAAAATCCCATGGGAAGTCCTGTGTAGTTAGTTATTTCCTTTCCGGTGATTCATCTCGTTTATCCCAAACACTAACATTTGGAAAACATTCCCAATGCCAGGTATTTCCTCACCTTCCAGACACCTGTGCCAAACACATCCGTAGCACTGATAAATGTGTGTAGGAAGGAGGTGATCCCATGCTACCCATATTGGATGAAGGCTGAGACTTTTCCTCACCCACCCACACAAAAATGTTTACTTTTCAATGAGCGACATAAATTAACAGATCCTCTGCACCGTTCCAAGAGAAACATCAGAGGTTCATCTGAGGCCTTAATCTTGCTGCATTTCAATCTGATGGAATTCCTCACCTTGAAAATCACATTTCACTATAATACTTCAGGCTACTATATAGGATTGAATCCATTGTCCTTTAATAATGTTAAGCAGAAAGACTTTTCCTTAAGTCTGGAAGATCTTTTCCCTCATGGAAAGCCAGATGTAAAGAAGATGACACATCTTTTGAATGTCCTTTTTTCCCCTATATCTAAGCCCTCTCTCTCCTTTACTGCAGATGTTCTTTACTAAATACACAAATTTTTCCCAATCTCTTAAAAGAGTCTTTACCTTCCTGTGCACCTATAGGGGAATGCATCCTCATTCCTTTTGTACTTAGTATCTTCCTCTATAGAAGGAGAGGAGTTTGGAAAGGGTATGGGTTGGGATGTTTTTTTAATTTTTTAAAAGTTACTAGTTTAAATATGTCAATATCTGCTAAACAAGAATACACATGTTTTGGAATACATATTTTAAGAGTCAAAGACTTGAGTTGATTGGAGCTAGTTTGCTGATGCAAAGATCTTTTTGGCATCACATCTGCTCTTATTTGAGCCAGAGCAAACCTTCATCAGCTTGCTTTTCTTCCCTTTCATTTTCTGTGCTCCCATTGAGAGTTATTGCAAAGTGAGAAAGATATTTTTTACATTAACTGTTCCACTTGGGCTAAGAACCAGTGAAAGATTTACAGGTTCCAAGATTCCCGCTCTACTATTGTGTCCTGTAAGCATGGAAACTGATAATACTATAGAAACCATGCCAGCCTTGGCTTTCACCATGACCTGCTTTCCACCAATTTAAAAGCAGTCAGTCCCATTATCTTACTTTTATAAGCACACTTGTCTGAGGAATATTGTCATCATACCCAGATTGTTTAATTTTTTATTACTTCCAACCTACTTTAAACTCAAAACAACTCGACACTTGATTTCAGTTTCTGCCTAAAACCTCCCTCTCTGCCTTTTAAATTGTAACAAATACATCATCTGACTGAGACTCAGACAATAAAAGAACATCTCTCACTCTGCTGGGTTTATTTTCCTTTTTATCACCTACTTTCTGGAACAAAGTATATCTCCAGTGGGGAAACACTCTCTTCACCCTTTGCTTGTCTAATCCCAAACTGAAAAATGGAGCACCTGAGTTTGTGGAAAGCCCATCTTTCCTAAGGCGAGCTGGCTGTGGCACCACCGTGAAAACAAGCAAATGATACTCAAAGAACTCACACTGCTTGTACTTAAAAACATTGCTTTTAAATACTTCTGTGGTCGGATTTTTAATTATTCCTACTTCAATGGGAAATGAAACAGATAAAACTTCTCAGCATGAAGTACAACAGTGAAAATGCTCTAGGAAAAGCTGTGATCAAACTGTGAACAACCTCAGAGTGCAGACATTCTAATTATATAAAACCATTAAAAAATTATCAGTTCTATAAAAGTTGGACCTCCTGCAATTTTTCCCAAAATAAAATGCAGTATCCCTGAACAAGAGCCCAAGCACTGCTGCAGAGCACTACTTCAGAAGGGTCTGGAAATGAAGACTGCACTCAAATCCAAATATTTCCAGAAAGTTGAGGGGTTTTTTGACCTAAAAGTTAACTGTACAGACACTGCTCATCTAATGCCTTTTTTTATTACTTTAAACTTCACTTACACACAAGAGAAGGAAATTGTAATTCACTCTCATAAATTATCTTCATCTTCCCTCACATGAAACAGTGGGAAGTAATCACCTTATTTTGCTATCTTGATGTATCTTTAAAGGTAGTCATTAAGAGAGACGTACATCCAGCAGGTGAACAGAGATAACTGGTCATAAGTGATGACAGGCAAAAATACACAACTATCTGATCTGAAAAGGGGCCAAGTTGGAAGCCAGATGCACACTGAACTATCCACTTTCCTGGCTGTTTATTCAGCTCATGTCAGGATGATTCAACGCATCTTTACACGCAACTCCCTATTCATACAGCATCTTCTAGTCACAAAACCAGGCATTTTCCATTTCTTTCTCTGAACAAAGGCTAGAACAGTGGAATGGGAACTTGCCATTCAGCAGCGGAAACTATTTGTAAAGCTGGGAAGCTGGAGACACTGGGAAGAAAAGGCTTTAATGAAACTGGCCGCTGTGTGTGCCAACTGTCAAGACTTTATATATTCTTCCAAGGAACTCTGACTGAGGCTTTTTCTGTATTTACTCTTTACATCCAGTTATTATAATACTTTGCATGATGCAAAAGAACAAAATTCGTGAGAAATGCCATATTAGAAACAGGCAGCGTTTTTTTCCCCTGAGCAACCAGACTGTAGCTGCACTCAATGACCCATTAACTTATTTTTGGTTCTATACAAAGCCAGCACCAAGACATTTGTGACTCATTATCAACCAGGCACTGGAATTCACCACTAGCTTTTCAGCTGATCCAGATCCAAAGGAAATCCCCATATGCTTGGAATTTCTAAAATACAAGCATCGCAGTTGTTGCCTGGTAAGGCGACAGTTGCCATATGCAACAGAGGATATGTTTGTATTTATGTTTTTGGAGGCTCGTAATTCAGCCAAAGGCGGATAAATTTTCCCAAGTTGTGTCACTGCCCCCCAAATACAAACATAACACTGTTTCAGGTCACTGCTCCGAAACATGGAAGCAGTCGAGCTGTGACAGTTTTCCAGATAAAAATTTAAGCCTGAAATTCTTTTTATTGTTGCTTTTTTTTTCATTGTGAGATCCCACATTCTGGGCAAAAGGATGTGCTACACAAACCAGCTCTGCTCACTACATGGCTTTCATTCATTCATTCATTCCCAGAGTGCGGTCTCCCTGTGCTGTGGAGGAGGAAAACTCTCAAGGGTTTGGCTTTGGTGTCTGCTGTGACACAGCTTCCCAAAATGACCCCAGAGCACACACAGCAGTGCCCTCACCAGCTAGGGGTTATTAGTAGGCAGCACAGCATTTTACAGCCTACCAGCATTTAAGTGACAGCTAAACAAGGAGAAGCCTTGCCTAGGAGCAGCACGTTCAATGAGAAGGGCCTTCAGCACTACAGCAGTCACACAAATCCTCCACAATCACCCAAGACGAAAATTTAGCTTATTTCCCTGCCCTTACAAACAGCACAGAGAGATGAGGAGCCAAGGCAAGCACATCACATTTTCCACTCTGCTATGGAAAAAGCAGAAGGTGACTATGTAATTAGATGGTGTGATAATGCAGACACTAGGGTTGGCTACAGCAAGGTGGAAATTCTGGTATTTCATACCTTTCAAGAGCTCAACTTGGCAACCTTATTAACATTCTTTGAATTTTTAAATTAATATAATTACTCTCAATTAATTAAAATGAGGAAAGAAGGAAATATCCTTTCACGAGACACTGACATGAATAATATTCAGGGAGTAGAATGGTGACCACTAATGTACTGATACTTATTATAACTGCCAGGCAGCAGCATCTGAGAAAGTTTCTTCTTCTACCTAGGACAGGAAATAATTGTCTGATATCCATTGCCAGAAGCTAACTAACAGCAACAGGCTATAATAGTAAGTGCTGCTGTGAGGTCTTGATTATATGGAACAGGAAAATACAAGCTTTAAAGCGATTCCTTTGCAATTCCCCTGCACTGTTTCTTAACTCCGTCTCTCCTCTCTCCACCTGAGGCTCTCAGTCTCAACCCTACACTCAAAAGATTCCCGGAGATGTGGGGAACTGTTTGGGAAGTCTGGGGGAACTTGCCTCCACCTCCCTCTGCTCCTGGCAGCACATCCTTAATGAGGCCATCTGCAATTGTACAAAGGCTTACCCTGAAGGAGACCCTTCCCCTGGCAACACTCCTCTGATGCGGACCTTGAAGTTAAAAAGCCCCAGACTGCACAAACACAGGAATATCTGAAATATTCCCTTTCCTAATTCCCACCGCCACTCTGAGAAGGCTCAAGGGATATCTGGATGATATTTGAGCTCAACTTTAAACACCATTTTGTGCACCAGCTCCAGGAAGTTTTACCTCTGCTCCTGAGTACTTCTGTGTGCTCTCTACGAGCTCAGCCAAGCAGACTTCATCGCTGACTGGCATGGACTGGAAATGAAGCTTGAAGATTTCCCTGCGAGTGGCTGCATCTGGCAGTGGCACATAGATAATTCTGTCTATTCGCCCCGGCCTCAGCAAGGCCTGCAACAAAAGCATCACAGCAAAAGTTACAGCACATCAAGGAAGTAAGAAAACCACAACTCAAAAACAACACCACCACCAAATAACCAATAATTTCAGCAAAAGCAAGAACCTGCACAAGAGAATACAGTGAGGCTACTTAGCTTGTGAAATACCAGTTTATGGAAAAAAGGAATCATCAAGAAACCATAGTCATTTTCCTAAAATAATACTTCTAGACTTGTTGCAAGGTATGCTGGAATGTTAGGACTTGGCAGAAGGACAGGTGGCAATGGACACATCCCAACTTCAGATCTTCCACCAAGACAACAAAGGGAGAAAAGAAGGATTTTGTTGGAGTGAATCTTACATTCTGCATCCATGTTGCTTTATCCCACATTCTTAGAGCTGCACATGCTTACAGAAGAGGAGATTACTCTGGCAGGTTTTTTATGCAAAATAAGGTAACAACAGAGAGAGGCCAGTGATGCTCAGCTTCATACACATTTGGCCTTGCACTTTGGGCATTCAGGGTTACTCAGATTATACTGGAGATGGGAGGGTGACAGAGCAAACAGTGACAGACAACATAAGAGGGGACAGTGGCCACGAAGGGCAGAGTGGAGGGTTCACACTGGATGGGAGGAAAAAATTTCTGGAAGAGAAGCACAGCCTCAGGGCAGGTCATCAGGAAGGCTGTGGAAACTCTGCCTTCAGGGGTTTTATGGCTCAGCAGAGGAAGCCAAGCTTTCGCCGATCTGGTCTGGTGAAAGCCCTGCGTGTGTAGGAGAGGGATCACTGGGCCTCTGGAAGCTCCCTTCAAACAACTTTTTGGACAGGGTCAAAAAGTAAACTTTATCTATATATAAAACAATTATATCCGATAGAGAGGAGAAGCCAAGCTCTTAAATTTATGAGACGGGAGGCAGCTCATTTCCCTATGTTTATAAAAAATCTCAAAGATTTTTGAAAACCATCTACAGTAAAAAAAGTAAAAACCCTCCCAGCCTTTCTTACTTGACATTTGGAAAAAAGAAAAGTGAAATACAATAATCCCATGTACAGCGAATGCACATAAATAGTATTTAAACTATTTTATAAAAACCGAACAATGTTTATAAGATTCAGCATGTAACCTAAATTGTTTTTATGTTATGGTTCTCCCTTGGGTAGACTAGTTTGAGTTCCAGATGACTAGAGATATTGCATAGCTGTCCTGGGCTGTCAGCCAATAAGTCTTTTCCCAGCCTGATCATGTCAGTGAAAGTCATGCTGAAAAAATAGTAGGAAAGAGCTTTCCTTCCTGCACAGCATTGATCAAGTTAACACCCTTCCTAGAGTTTCTTTAAAAAGACTGTTGTGGTGCTTCAGAGTGGAAAAATGTATCCTGAATGTTAAGAGATGTCTTGTTATTTTTAAAACAGAACATGAAAAAGCTCAGCAGAAAGCGCACGGCCCTGTGGTGCCGCATGGAGCTGTGCAAGGATAGAGCAAGGCTGGAAAGACCACAGACCCATATCCAGCCCAGTACCCTGTCCCTGCAGTGGCCAGTGCTGGATCCCTACAAGAGTGCAAGAAACAAGCTGTCCACTCATATCTGCTCAGCAGACTGTGCTGTTTTCCACAGCACTCTGGATAAACCCACCAAAGAACTCAGCTCACTGATACCTCGACCAGTGTGTAACCCAGCATCTAAATTGTGTGTGTATCAGGATGTTGCCATTTTTTGCCAACACACTTGAAAAAGAAATTTGCATGTTTCAAGACTAGGCTTGGAGGGAGAGGAATTAGACTGCATTTGTGTTCTGCGTGCTCTCAAGGAAATGCTCATAGCTAATTCTATTATTTAGAAGAAAAAAGAAACGTTCACGTGAGTACAGTGGTGCGCCTCTTTCAAACCAAGGCAGGTTTCATCAGGATGCCCAGGTAATTAGAATGTTTTCTACAGCCAGCTTAGCTTCCCACTGATGAATGACCAGGGCTGTGGTGCAGGTGGGACAGGGAAAACGCTCAGTGCCAAATCAGTTGGGAGCAAGCGCTCCATTGCCTGGCTATCAGCTTCAAGACACAAAAAGCACAACTGCAGATATAACACAGTGAACATACTTTTTTTTCATCAGTGACTAAAATCTGTGTTTCCTTCAGTTTGTCCCCCATGCTTTGTGTTTTACACATGGTGGTAGTTGGAAGCCCAAGTTTTAAGCATGCTATCATTACTTTTTTGCTACAATCAGGCCCAGGGACCTTATCCAAGGCGACCAGACGTGCTGGGAACTGTACAAAAAAAGCACAAGTCAGTCACAGCAGCACTCGCTGGTTATATCAACACAGACAAAAAGGAGAGAAAATATTCTGTAACCTCAACTTGAGATGAGAGTCAGACTCCTTCCAGCCCCTGTAGACAAAAGCAGATTGAACTGAGAGCTGGTCTCTGAGAGCCCTCCTGACATGGTGACCCTGGGAGACCCTGGGCACAGCCTGATTGCTCCTTGCTCTGCTGTCATCACCGTGGCCCTTTGGCAAGCCACCAGTTTCCCCCTCTCCACGCTCCTGACGAGTTAAAATCAGCAGGAGAGAGCAAGGAAGGGGCCTGCCTTGACCCATCCTGTGTTACTGGAGGACAAAGGCCTGGTGAGGGGCCGTGGGTGGCTGCAGACCTGCTCTGCTGCCGGCTGCTCTGAATGCAACCAGAAAACAACAGCAAGTTGAGGCCTCTCGTTTGCAGGACATCACGCTGCCCTCTCAGGAGTTTGGTCTCTGCACACTTCTCACAGAGATGCTTTTCCTTTCTGGCCAAAATAATTCAGAACTCAGAACTGAGCTGCACACAGAGGTCAGCAGTAAGGGAACAAGACATCCCTCGTGATGTTTTTGCTCACTGGAGGGAAGTGAGCTCTTCTGGGTTGCTTAGGGAAGCCTGCTGAGGCACAGGATGTGGGCACCTGCAGCAGTGGTGTCACTTCAACCCCGAGGCCCAGGTCATGCTTACCAGCATGCTGGCAGCAGTGCTGAGTTGGATGGGTGCTTTTTCCTGAACACCACTTTTTGTACAGACCTGGAAGCTACTGCTTTTCTCAGTGGGATGTTGCATGATCCAGGCTTCACCATGGGTAGGGCTTTGGAGGTGGCCGCTCCAAGCATGCCATGACTTTCACAGGCTATTCCAGAAGACGGAGCTTCAATCTTGCAACATGCACTTTGAAAATGGGGAGGAGAGCAGTAAGGACGAGATCACCTCTGGGCCAGCCCCACTGTCCTGGGCTGGGTGCACTGGGATTAGGTGGTGATCCACTGGCAAGGCACGAGGATGGATCCACGCTGTGGAGCGAGAGGAGGAGAAGGAGGGATTCAGCAGGAGCAGGCGGTGGCTTGGCTGAACAGGAGCAGAGGCAGGAGGGGGAGGGTGAAGAGTTGAAGTGGGGCTGCAGGCCCAGGCAGATGCGGCTGCCGGGAGCGTGAGATGAACCGCTCGCGGCTGGGAGATGCAAACCCGATTTGGGGTGAGGAGCACACAGGAGGTGAGAAGTTGATGGGGCCAAAATTAATTGATGTGTGCACACAGCTATATAACTCACTGATGTCGAGGTGCAAGGGTTTCATAATTTATGTCGACCAGGAAGGGCACAAAATTAAGTAATTGGGGTTTTGGTAGAAACCAGAATACTTCCAAACCAGAATACTTTGTAACACTGAGCAATTCTTCTGCAGGTTTATGTGATTTTTTTGTTGTTGTTGTTACCACAACTGTTCTGAAAGGGGTCTAAGTGCTCATGCATTGAAAGGTTATGAGTGGTACACAGATACAATGCTCCTCTGGGGAACACTAGGAAAGTGGGATAGTTGTCATGTAATGCAGAGTATCTTCAACAGCAAAACCACTGTTTTTTAAGGCGAAACTGATCCCCTTTCAAAAAGAAATGTTGGGGGGTTTTTTATAATTAAAATGGAGTATTTCCTCAAAATATATCACTGGAAAAGACAGCTAGGTCAAAAATGTGTATTTTGTGCACAGTTATGAAGATAATTATTTCAGGAAAGAAAACTTAAGCAGGTAAAGCTTGAAAACTATTTGTGGTTCCTGTTAAGAATGGAACAGATTTATTAACCTTAGGGCTTTGCTAATTTCCCTCCTCCTCTTTCCCTTTTTTTTTTTAAGCATCTTCCTTCAGTTAGCTTTCTCAAAGGATACTTGGCCATTTCAAAAATCACATTTTCAAAGAATGCAGAACTACAATACAGACAGAAGCATAACCAGCTGATGAGCTTTCTGTGGGACAGGAAAAAAAAAAGTAGTTTTCCTGCTGATATATCTCCACAGCCACACTTAATTCATCAAAAGCATTCTTAATCAGATCTTATAACAAAAAGTCACACGTGAACTGTGCGAGAGAATAACCTAACATCAGGAAACATAAATACAACTTAAAAACTCCCAAGCAGGAAGTGGCATATTGAGGTGAGTAAGAGAAAGCAAGTCAGTTCAGCAGGTAGAGAACCTCATCTGGAGAATCAGAGTTATTGCATGTTCTCTGCTGCAATCAAATCCACAAGTAGGAACAGATTTTTAGACTAAATTTGTTTCCTTTCAAACAAATACATTGCTTTTAATGCAAAACCTAAAAAATGCAACTAAAAGTTTAATTTTGCCTTTGGAGTCCGTTGGGATTAGACCACTGATGAAAATGAGAGGACTGCGAATAGTTCCTTTGTAACTAAATCCTTCCAATTTAAATTAACAACTGCTATTTATGAACCCTGGTCATGGCTCCTACTTACATGGACTCCTCAATACAAGAAATGTTCCATATCTTGTAACTTCATTGGGTAATGCAATTTTTTTTTTTTTTT
>VZTE01005202.1:1420769-1546817 GCA_013397775.1 Eulacestoma nigropectus
TTTACTTTCACCATTACAGTATTTGAACATTTCTAAATCATTTTAAAGAAACAGAATCCTAGAATCAGAGATGAATAGCCTGGGTTGGAAAGGACCTCAAAAATCATTCAGTTCTAACCCCACTGCCATGGGCAGGGACACTTTCCACTAGACCAGGTTGCTCCAAGTGCCATCCAGCCCAGGCTGGAACACCTCCAGGGATGGGGCATCCACAGCTTCCCTGGGCAGCCTGTGCCAGTGCCTCACCACCCCACCACAGCCTTCCTATAGTCTGTGCAAGCAGTAGCTGTTTGTGAGATGCTTTCCACAGTTTTGCTCACATGTCAGGACAGATGCGTTGCAAGTGTGGGAAGTGTTAAGGCCTTCTTGTGCCATCATTCATCTCTGGCAGGAGTGAAGGCAGGTCCCATAAGGGTGCTTTCTCCTACGCTTTTGAAGCTCACCTCAGTGCCTGATGTTTTCGTTCTCGCTCTGTGCCAGAGCAGGTCACGCTCCCAGCCCAACACACCAGGAAGCGCCTGGCATTTTAAGATCTTTGAAAGTTTCAAGTACAGGAAGCTCATCCATCCTGTTTGCTAGAGAGATTAATGAAGGCTTTTTTACAACCACGGGTTAATTACCGAAATTAGAAGATGCTGAAGGGAAAAGACACACTGGAGTGTTGCTATTAAGGACTTAAAAACCGCAGTCCAGTGGAGAGCTAAATTTTATTCTTCCACAAGGTTTTTACTGCCACTCCATCTGGCACGAGCTGCTTCGGGAGGCACCCCCAAATTCCTCTGTTCCAGGTGACACGCTTATTCACTGTGCCACAAGGCTGGAGTCTTGTAATTACAGGCTCCCGAGTCAAGCGATACTGCTTTGTTCCTGCCAAGAGCCCCTTTCCTCACACTCTTCCACCTCCCCACCTTCTTCCTTCTGTGCCAACGTCTGTCACCACCGTCAGCACATGCCAACATCTCTAACCAGTTCCCTTCTTTGATGACTTTTTTTGCTGGTCACCACCCTTGTACGTCTCCCAAGATCTGTGCAGATTACTCTCTGCTGTCATTACACAACATCTAAGACTCCTCTCAGGGTGGAGCACTTTGGTTCCGTAACCTATGGTGCATCCACTACTTCATAAAATGCGTTTGCTAACAGAGTTTTATCAAAGATTATTAGAAACCAGCTCCTAGAAAATGCTGCAGTCTCCTATGCAAAGGCTGCGCTTTCCACAAAGATTTACAAAAGCCGGGCTGCACAACCCTTCCGTGGTGTCAGTCTTGCTCAAGACCCGGAGCATTGTGCAAGTTGACAAGAAAGGACATGATAGTTTGACAGCAGGTGTTCAGCAGGAACGCGCTACCGAGCGGCAGCAGCGCGGCGGGAACCCTCTGCTCAGGCATTCACCAGGAGCACGAATTAAAGACAGGGAGCAAACGTGGTTTGATACAAACAGCAAACCTACTCCAACTGGGAGACAGCTGACATGATCCCAGTCCAAAGCAAGATGAAGCGATACAGAGAGTGAACCAACTCCAAAATAAGAACGTGATCTGTTCCTCAGATGCCCCTGCCTGCCTAACAGCTACTCCCTTTGCTTATCCTCCAGGAACACATCTTTAGTTAATCTTTTCCTTTCAACCACTAATTCATACCTGTTTCCAGTTTGTCACATCAACAGTGGGAAACTTCTCCATGTAATTCAATGTATCTTCTGGAACTGCTCTCTTTGCTGGCTACCCACAGGAGCTAACACCTTCAGCCAGCACTACAGATTACAGCAAAACAGTTTACCCTACAGTGTGCCAGTGTGCAGGAAAATAGGAAATTCATTTTTCCTTACAAAATGAAACCCGAGGAAAGAACTGCCTTGAATCAATAGAAACCACTGTCATCTCCTGCTGGAACGGCAGTGCCTGCTTCTTCATGTTTCACAGCTACCCAGTCATTTCCACTAAGGGTGGTGATTCAAAACAGATACATGTATAACTTCAGTAACTACAGATAAGCAGTGCTTGAAGTGCTTCAAGAAAGCAAAAATTTCCAGTGTTGATGTGAAAGCATATCGAGCCTCAAAAACCTCTAAGGAAGGCCAGGCTTGGCTTTCCAAACCTGCACAAAGCTGGATGCCACAAAATATTCTCATCTTTTTAATCACACTAACAGCAGTGCTCTGACCACTACGCATCACCATCCTGCCAGTGGCAGAGTTTGATTAATACAGCCAATTCACAGGGAATCATGGAGAAAGGAGACTTGAGGAGACTTGTTCCTTTGCAATGAGACCCTGCAAACACAACCGTGAGGAACAATGTGCTCCTTGGCCCATGCAGACAATACCAGGGCACGTTTTTATGTAGTTTTGTTCAGATAGGATTGAAATATCTCAAGAAATTGAGTTTCAACCACTTCTCTTGGCAGAAACATCTGCAGGCAGGCACTCCGCAGCTGCAGAACCAGTATCTCTGTGCTTTTTTTTCCCATCTGATATTTCAAACAGTTAAATTGGCCAGTTGGCACAAATCACTGCAGTGCTCATTGGGAGCCAAGCTTTGCCCGGGCCTTCATCTATGAAAGTCTAAACCTGTCAGAAACACAGCTCGTTTTCAATGCAGTAAAAGCAATGCAAACCCAAGCACCCATACTGATAAAATTCCAGTTTGGCACCACAGAAATTCAGCTCCAAATTACATGTGTTCAAACCCACTGAGGCACCAACAGGGAATCAGGCTCTCAATCCCCCCTGCTTTGTCAATGTGGCCTCAGAAAAGCAATTTATTCTTCACCATCTGCCCGTACCTTCAGGACACTCAACCACACGTTTGAAAGCCACAAACTTCCTTTGCAAAGGGGGTGTCAGACTCAAGGTCTTGTCCTCTCCCCATGTCCAGTCTGAGCAGTCTTACCATAATGGCACAGAGGATGTCCCCGTTTTTGGCTGTTTTCCTGCAATTTTAGCAAGGAGCAGGAGCGATCTAGTCCTTTGCCACTTGCTGGGTCTCACAGTGAGGTTTTACTGCGGAGAAGACACTGGAAGATGCCCACTCCATGCAGCCTTTTCTCCCCCATTTCTAATAAAATGATTTTTAGTAAAGTTAAAATTAAGTGAAGGGGAATAAAAAAAAAATCTATCATCAGCTAATAAACAACATAACACACCCTCTTCAGTGTATGTTTACATAAGAGAGTCCTCCATGCTCCTGTCTAAGAGGTGCAAAACCTCAGGAATGTCAGCTCTTTTTTTCCCTTCCCTCTTTTTTTTTTTTTTTTTGGGGGGGGGTTGGTTTAATAAAAGAACCCCTTTAGAAAAAGATAACAATTACATGTAATGGAACCTGGAACCAGACTCTTCTGGCAATTAATCACCCAGGAGCCGTTGCAATCCTGCAGGCTGTTTCTGACAGATTTTGAGAGCTGTACAGGAATCCCTGGGATAAGATGTGCCTGGGCTGGCTTCTGACAGGGACCGATCATGTACAAAGTGTATTGTTGGTTTTGAGTTTTGAATTTTTTTTTTTAGTTTGTATATTCATACACACACACACACACATATATACATATATATACACTCACACACACAGATGTGTGCACCCATATCCACATTTCCACAGGAGTCTTTCTTTAGATATATGGAACAACTGCAGAACTCATTTGTTGGCCCAGAGGCAAAAAAAGAAAGGAAAAAAAAAGAAAAAAAGCCTTTTCTTCCTCTCAGCAAAGTAGAGCTATCCATCACTTAACAGAGATACTTCCTGTTTTCAAGCAGTTGGGAAGGCATGACTTCCAACCCAAATACTTGGCTTGGCAAACCATTCCTGTGTTGACAGATGCTTTTATAACCACTTCATTCCACCTGAAGTTTCAGTATAAAAGGAGGTGGTTTTCGTTGTTGGGTTTTTTTACCTTCTTTTTTTTTTTTTTCTGAGGGAGGAGAAAGGGAAAGCAGAAAGGAGAGGAAAGAGAAGGAAAAGGAAGGAAAATACCGCAATTATAACAGCTGGATGACAGAGGTTAGCATAGCTCTGACAGATGTTACCATGTAACCTCAAAATGACATGCTAGAGAAAAAACAAACCACCGAACCTGTTCCTTGTAGGAAAGAGAATTTTGAACTCCTGCCAAAATAGCACAATTCTCCCCAGAAGCTTTCGAACACTGCAACAATGATCTACCACATAATACATTATTTTCTATACATAAGCTTTACCTTTATATCACCAGTGCTATGACTGATTAAATTACCAGCATGCGATGAGATGTTTTTCTGAGAGACAGCTTAGCCTCAAATGACAAAAACTGACAGCAGGTCAGCTCCGTCAGGACCTGCCTTATAATAACTTTTCATCTCCTACTTTCTGTTTTCCTAGGATTCATCCACAGGACATGCTCTGAACACTTCTTGAGATCGAATACTTCAGTGTGTGACAAGGAGAAGTTAAAATGTGCCGCAGACAAGAAGATGTATTTCTAAAGCTGCACGATCCATTTTACCTAACCTTTTGTAATATCAGTTTCTGTATTCCTTACACCTGGTTACTTCTGTGACTACCCTACCACATACATCTTCATGACTTTTCCTGGCCTGTGACCAAACTTTAGAGACCTGTCTGTAACAAACTGCAGATAAACAAAGTGTAAAAGAAATGTTCCTGGAATAAACCAGGTATGTGAAAGCAGCTGCTTCTAAAGAAAGAAATCAGCAGAGAGGTAAGCAACATCAAGGAAACAATTCAGAAACAGTTTCAAAAGGAAATCAATGACTCTCCGTCATTACTGCCAGCACTGAGGCTGAAAAAAAATAAATTTCTGGTTTTCATTATTTGAGAGATCTTATTTTACTACTGTGGTTCTGGAAGACCATTTTAAGCAATAAAGTAGATACTGGTCACAAAAACTGTAAGCTAAAGGAAAAGTCATTCAACTCAGAGAGAGAATAAAGCCACAATACAATAAATATCACTCATTTGAACTTGAAATTGGAAACCAAGGTGATTTTGCCTTTTAAAAACCCATCTTGAGGCTTATATTCCAAACAGACGGGGAGTGAAAAAAACAAATGCTTGTTTAAACCCCTCTCTTTGAGAGACACAGCCCTCCTGTCCCTTCACAATTAACACACATCAGGTACAATGCAGGTGCCAAGCCCATTTGAGACCGACTAAGGCAAACTTGGATCTGTCCCCAAGGCTGCCAGGTGTTCCTAAGGGTGCTTTCTCCCTGCCAAGGGCATAGCTGGTGGCCAGGCAGGAGCCTGCTGAGCAGAACAGCACAGGATGCCTCTGTTCATCAAATGCCAACCATGTTTTTGATACAGGAACAACCAGAAAACACATTATGGGTTTTAACACACTACATGGTAGTGGGAGAATCACTGAGTGGTTGGGTTGGAAAAGACCTTAAAGATCATCTCATTCCAACTCCTCTGCTATGGGTACATGCCTAAACACCAATGAAGCCCTTTCCTCCTTTCAAAAGGTGCATTCTTAACCTGTGTTTAAGTTATAAATTGAGGAGGAAAAGAGAAACAGGTGGGTAAGAAGCCTCTCACCAGCACCTGCAAAGTGATGCTCACACAGCAAAGCACCATCTGACATAGAACATCTAGCAGTAGACCTGCAATATGAGTCTTAAAGCAGTTAAGGAACTTTCTCGGGTCCAGATGAGCAAAAAGACTTTGGGAACAGCCAGATGTGGTCATCAAGGCTGCAGCTGGTGCCACAGAGCAGGTGACACAGTTCCACAGACTGAGAAAATCTGGGTAACACTGAAGAACTGCACGCTTGACTCCAGAATCCCAGATAGCTGCATGCCAGGATATTAATGTAGTCAAGACACGGCTAATTAAGAACAGTGGTGCACTGGCTGGGTCAGAAGCCAAGACACTCTGCCTGGAGAAAAGGCCCCACAGACATGCCTCCTCTTATTATTGCAAGCAGACAATCACTGACTTCCTCCACCCGGATGCAGGAAGACAACCTGGTGGTTTTCTCCCTCATACCGGCAGAAACCACTCTGTGTGTTGATCTTAGAGACTTGTGGGTGGTGCAGCGTTTACATAAATTACAGAGCTCACTGCAGCTGCCAGTTGCAAGCGACAGGGAGCTGGAACTCTGGGGTTAAAATACATCCTTTGTGCTCATTAGGACTGCAGCAGTGCTGATAAAAGTCCTGAAATCATTCTGCAGGTCTGCCAAGCATTTATAGACCCTAGCAGACGTGAAATATTGGATGAAAACCGTTGGTGCCACTGCACTCACATTTTTTCCTACGCTGCCAAGAGTTCCCTCAAACAAATACGGGACTCTGCTGATTGCTGTCCATCTGGTTTTCTCCTTGACTGTCCCCCACTTTGTGAAGCTACCTGTGATGTTTCTGGATCTAAGCACTTTCCAATGGAGGAATTATTTTGGTCAGCCCCTTTTACATGTTCTACAGTCAGCCTGAAGGCATTCCTGCCATGGCAGACAGTCTGGCATCAGATCTGGCTTCATTCTTACCACATATCCTAGATATTTCCAGCTTCATTTCTGGATAATTTAGAAGATTAAGTCTTGTTCAACTCCCTGATGAATCTCAGTATTTGTTATAAATTCATTCCATTTAATACCTACTATTTCCCCAAGGCACTTAATTTCAAAAGCTTTTAGACGTCTGTCTGTACCTTTGGTGGATTTCCAGCTTTCACATCCAACTGTTAAGGTGGAAACAGAATTTCAGTGGAAGACTCCTACATCGGTTTTAAATTGTGGGTTATCAACACCTACATCTTCTTCATGCTGGCCAAATGCAGCTGCTGCCTCGTTGAGGTATTGCACTATTTCCTTCTGGACATCCTGTTCATTCCCATCTTACTGCCATGCAAAGTGAAGATGCCTGGTTTTGCATCACATTATCAGGGTTGAAAACTACTGTGGTTCTCATTAAGTCTATTTGGTTTTTAAATCACTTTCTCTTTTTTTTTTCTTTTCCCCACTTTCCTTTGCCCATGAGTGTCTGTTGGAAAACAACCCAGCTGTGGTTTTCGTTAAGTAATATAATGCATGTTCTACCTGAGTTACCTTTTTTATCTCCCATTGTTTCCCATTTAAATGAACAGTGGCTCCAAACAGCAGGGGTGAAAGATCGCACCTCTACTTGTCTGCATAAATGAGTTTTCATCCTGTCAAGGTGTACTTCAATCAACAAAGCTGCACCTAGACCTAACGCCTCAATGAACCAATTACTTCTCTTAACATACCCCATCATTTCAAGATGCTCCGGTACCAGTCCTGATGGACAGACTCAAATATCGCTAAATCTGTGAGTACAACCTAGATTAAAAAACACTGGGGGAGGTGTTTCAAATAAGGGTTTAGTTGAGTTATGGCCAGGAATAAATCTGGTCAGCATATGACCTTCTGTTCTACTGAACTTCAACTCACCCCTTTATCCTGCCTGAAATACTACAAGAGAAGACTTTTCCACCACCAAAAAAAAAATTACAGAATCATATTAATTACTACAGTAGTTCAGGCCATCTTTAATTTCTGCTCTTCTTTTTTTGCCTTTTTTTTTCTCCTTAATTACACTTTTCCAATGACTCCACACTAAAAATTCAGCTACCTTTACAACTTTTTTTTTAAATTTTCTGGGTCTATATTCATTTACAGCTCTCCCTGTGTTTTGCTTTTCCCTCTGTGCTGTGAGCTTTATGATGATCTACTTACAGATGATTTATTTGCCAAGATTGACAGATCATTGCACTGCTCATCTGTTTAATATTATCATTGCTTATTTCCTTCCCTTCCTGTTACAAATATTTAGTCTATTTCCTTAGTAAGTCTTCTGAGGTGTAAAACCATGCTGGTAAAGTGTTCTCCTGTCACCTTTTTAACACTTGCTTATGCTCCTTTGATACAGTCAGCAATGTATCTCATTTTAGACTGCATTTACTTGTCGTACAATTCACAGAAATTGGGTTTTCCTCCCGAAAGGGTATGTTTGAACAGTTAGTTTGCATAATTTCAACAACTTTTACATATATAAACCGACTACGATTTATTAACACCTGGCTGCCTGAAAAGCTGTATTTATGTGCCAGTTATGAAGCTGTTGGGCAGAAAGGCCCAAAAGAAACCGTATTGAGCTCCTGAGGTGAATTTTTTCCTTCAGCCAAACTTTCTTGTGAAGTGTTACTCTCCCTCAGTTTACAGGTGTCCAAATAGGTGTGAGCTTCCTAACTGAACAAGCCCATTCTCCTTACAGCAGGCAGATTTTGGAAACCATAAGCAATTTCAAAGCATAAATAAGTCCTAGCCATATCGAGCTCTACATTTTCTCAGCTAAAAGAGTAAGAAGCTGCTGCTTGCCAGAGTCACAGAATCCCACTCTTCAGCACTGGGGATCTGCAATGTATTAGATAAAATACTCAATTGCCTCATCATTTAAAAGAAACGTTGTGTTTTTCCTACTAAACTCCAGTGTTGCGTTATTGCTCACTTGCAATGTGGAAACAGGAAGTATCTTCAGTGTTCATGCTGAGGTCTTCCCAGAATTTAGCAGTGTTTGATCCTGAAAGCTTAAGTGACTTGCTTGGGATTCACTTTGAACCACCAGCTTTATCTTGGACTCTAATCACCGTTTAGAGGAAGATTCAAACCTTAGTCAATTTAACATAACTATCTGATTACTCCTCCTGTATCATTTAAGACAGACAATAGCCCAGTTCAGGACGCAGCTCAGGAGTGGTGTGCCCAGAGCTTGATGTTGCCCAAGGGCAATGTGGCTTGTAAGGAGACACCCACCTCTATTTTCTATTGATCTGGAACTTCCCGAAGCATTTGCAAATTGCAGGAACCGCATTGAGACATTTAAAATTTAAATTACTCTAACTTACTTCACAGGGCCATCAGTACTCAAAGCTGCCCTCTAACCAAGAGAAAATACGAATTGCCCTTTGAATAGAGACAACTCTTGGGCTCTAGGGTTAGGATTTATCAAAGGAATTTAAGGAAAAAAAAAATTCTACTTCACGTAGCTACATTTCTAACACAAGAGCTTCACAACTACCGACATTTCCTCCCACATATTATTTAGCTTTCAAAATTATATTCATTCTTCAAGTTTTTGAATTCATAAAGCCATGCTTTGGCTGAAGGCCAGAAGATGCAGGAGGAAACAGAGAATTTCATTTTACTCAAGTTACTCTGATGGAAAAATCAGTTTAAGATTCTTTCTGGGGATGCAAAGATATAATCTTTTTGTACCAATAGCATATGCAAGCAAAAATTATTCTATGGCAAATCTGTGCCAGGAAATTCATCTCCTCTCATGATGAGCACCATCAAAATGGTCACAAATGGTGCTGACAATTAATCAAACCCCATTTTAAACACAAAAATGAAGACAATTAAAATGTAAGTGGAAATAACTTGCTCCCTGGACAGAGTTAGGGATTATGACTGTCAGATTTTGATGACACTATGACTTTTCATCTGCTCAAGGCAAGTTAAAATTCAGTTGTTGACACACGATTCAAATCCCCCCTTTGCAAACACACTTAACATCTCTTTTTCACAGGCTGATGTTTCAAAACCAGCACTTGTATAACAGAGAACACAATTTAAAAGCTTAGAAACCTTCCATTCTTAAACTGTAACTTCAGAACTGCCAGCATTCAAAGCTAAGTGAAACAAAAAAATGCCAGACCACAATAATCTACACAGATGGGCACTGGGGTCTGTGCTGGAGACCCCCTCAGCAGCACAGTCTCCAAGAGCAGCACTCAAAATCTCTGCAGGTTTTACACTCACTTTTGGTACGCCTGCATGCAGCCCAAAATGAGTGTTCCATAACTCACAGGGTTTCAAAATTCCTGCAAGATTTATTGGCCAATGTGACAGCTTTTGGCCCCTCTGAGAGCACAAACATCCACAGACAAAAACTTCAGGGGGGTTGAGGGGGTGGAAAGGAATCTCCCAGTTAACATGGCTTTTTCATCCCGCTCTGCTCATAGGAAAAATCCTCCCCAGTCCTGGAACATAATGCAGAGTTGCATGGTCCTTGATATTTTATTTCCTTACGTCAATGCAGTCCTAGGATGGACAAAAGCCTGTTTGGCCACAGCTGCACATAACTGCAGGGCTCTGCTGGGCGAGCATCCCTGGTCCTCTGCCTGCCAAAAATGCCAACCAACAACAAGGAAACGCTTTATCTGCAGAAGTTCAGGGAGCTCTAAGTGTCCTCTCAAGCACCAGGCTTCACCTGTTGATAAATTGCTGGGATTTCATCATGAAGTGTCCATTTCCCCCGCCTGGCCAGGAGGAGCTCCTCTCATTTCCATATCCACAGACCAGCTCAGCCAGGCTGAACAGAAGCAAGCCACATCCCTGCCTTCCCTGTCTGTGCCAACAAGACAAAAAAGTGACTGGAGGAGAGCAAAGATAAAAGAAAAAAATTTCCCATCACCTTTATAATAATCACTGCAGAACTGCACTGAATTTATCAAAATGAAGGACAATGTCTCACTTGTTTTTGAAATACGACTTGACAAACCTGGAATAAAATTAAAAAAAAGTCTTCTAAATTCCAATTCATTACCGTATACTAATCGATGCTAAATTATCATAATGCAGCTGATGTTAATATTCATACTGTGGAAATGAAACTTGACACATTGCAAGCTATATCAGAGACAGTTCCTTTAACTTCCTATTTGTATTTTCTTTTAAATTAAGTCAGACTTTTTTCAACTACATATTTCCTGCTGCTTTTTCCTCCAAGTTTTCTTTCTTACTAATTTCAGTGAAGCAGCTGTAAGAGGTAACAATTACAGCAAAAATGTTTAATTACCCAACTAGCTTTTAAACAGTACCTCTGGGCACATACACTCCTTATGAGAAGTTACTTAAAAGTAAACCCACAGGAATTATTGTTAAATAATGGTATGATTATCAAAGAAAATTATTCTCTGTGAGTCATTTTACATTAATTACAATGTATTATTTGCAGGGCAATGTACATGCAGTTCATTCTGCAGTGTTCCTAGGGGAGTTTAATGAGGAGCTGGTCCCATCAGGAACCAGAGGCAGGAACTGGACTGACAAGGTCCTCACACAGAATCTCTGCCTGCAAATCCACCCTACCAACACCAGAGTCTGCAGCAAACTTGGCAGGAATGGACTGGAGCAATAAAACTAATGAAAATCAGTTACAAGAGGCTACAAACAGCTGTAAAATATTTAGAGAAAACCATGGAATTGAAGACCTGACCAGATTTCCAAATCCTGTTTTCTAACACTCTTAAAATACCCGCTCTACTTTTAAAAAATCTCTCCAAATGAGTCTGAATTAACAGTGTGCTCTAAAAACCTGAGAATTCAGAAAAAAGCTATTCAAATACCATTTATAATTGATAAGAGAATATCACTCAGGCAACATTTATAAATGTATAAAGTAGAAAAGTACCTGTTAATCTCTAAGATTTTCGTTCTTCTAATAGGAAACTGGATCATGCATGGTTTTGGGATTTTTTTTGGAAGACAAAATCTCTTCTACAGCAGCCATCATTTTAATGAGATTTAATAATACACATAGTTTACATATCACACATACTGTGTTTTTATGCGTCAAGCTCAGCTGGCATGCTCACAGTTCTATGAATTAGACTAGAAGTATCTTTTCTAAGAGCTTGCTTTGGATTATATTCACAGTACCCTCCCATTACCTTTCCAAATTCTTCACTGATGAGCCCAGCAAAGGGAGAATCACTGTAGCAATGCACACTTACATTTATTAAGACATTAGAGCCCCAGCCTGCTGCTGTAAACCAGTGCAGCTCCTCTGTTGTCTCCTGGCACTCTGCTAATATTTACAGCAGCAGAGGCTGATCCCAGAAATTAAACAGTGGCCAGTGGCTTTCTCATCATATGAATCAGCAAGTTTATATAACCTCAAAATCCAAAAACTTGGGTGGTTGAATCTTACTCATTATGCCATCACTGAGTCCTCCTGGCCAGCAGGGAATTGCAGAATTCGGAAATTATCTCTAACTTACTGTGATCAACACCCAAGGATTACAGATGGCTCTACTCTGCTCCAGGGAATTAAAGGCCAGGTAAAGAGCTTCCTTACCAAGGAACTGCAGCTAAAAACTAAACCAGCACTAATTATTTCTAGCACAGAGGAAAAGCACCTGGAGCTGGAGCCAGACCACAGAGAAAGGAATGAGAGGAAAGTGGGAAAAACAGAGGAGAAAAAAGGTAATAGGAAAAGTCAGAAAGAAGAAAGAGAGAGTATTGTCCACTAAGTCAAAGATGTCAATAGGATTCACACACAAAAGCAGTTCTTGGAAGGATCTGCCCCAATCAGCACTGCAGCTTGACGGTGAATGGGAATAAACACTGGCAGCTAGAGCTGCAAGGATTTTGCATCCTTTCATTTTCTGCGAAAAACTTTAGGCTAAAAACTTTTGGGTCAGAAAAGCAAGTTAAAGACTCAGAAATGGTCATATGGTGTCTCCCTGGAGCTCTGCCTGGATACCATAAACTTTGGTGGAAACATGTTCTGCAAGCACAACAAGAGCATTTCCAAACCAAAGTATGTCCTCCCATGACCAGGTGTCTCTTGTAAAAACCCCAACTGGTTACCAAAGAAAACACTAATTTCTCTTAAAAGAAACCAATCAGAAACATTGATTATTCACAGAAAAAGCTGATTTATTTTTTTTTTAAACTAAGCAGCATCTTCAAAAAGCTATCTTGTTCTATCCAGGCTAGCCAAGGTCAAACAATTTTAGAAATGATTCTTGGTAATTTTTTGAGCATGAAAACTATTAGCTAGTATTTTACTGAAAATTAATCTGAAAGACTGAACACAGTAACAATGCCTATTCTTTAAATTCCTCTGATAAGCACATCCTAGAGCTCCTCCAAGGAATATGCCCAACCTTCCCTACTGCCTGAACATGTCACCCTGAAGCCTCTACTATCATCCACACACAGCATACAGTGACGGGTTATCCTTGTACGGTTTGACAGAGCAGTAGAAGCAGGACTTGGGAGGGCAGCCAAATACCTGAGGCTAAATTCCTGGCACATTAAAAGCCTATTTACTATTGCCCATAATGCTATTTCATATATAAAAATACAAAAGGAGATCCATGTGGAATTAGCTGTATTGTTCATTTCTGTGGTTTTCCCTTCGCCTTTTTTTTTTTGTACATGAAAGAACTAGGTCAATATTTTCCAGAATTACCCAATTTGCTTTATTCGATGAGAAAGGAAAACCATTCCTACTATGACCATTGTTTGGGTGAAAACAACATTATTTATGGGAATTTTTCCCATCTGACATTTTAGAAAAGGAAGTATAGCAGAAAACCCCTCCACCAAATGGAATAATACAGTTTTTTATGTGAAATATCAGTACAGACATCTACCACTGGAACTAATAAAGCAGTAGCAGTCTGTTAGGTGGGCCACTCAGCAGAGGAGAATGAAGATTATACTGTGCCTTTGGGTTTCACAGCTCTGTTTTAATTTCATAAGTGTGCAGAGTAATCTAGATTCTCTGTGACATTTAAAGTACCCTTACAAGATCCATCTGCTTGATTTTCCCAGTTTTGACTTCTACATCAGTTCTCTCCAATTTGTTTAGCCACCTGATACCCAGCTACAAGGGATGCTGTCACTCTCCACTCTTCTCCTTCACCTTTAGGTGCCCCACTCTCAACTTTCAGCCCTCTGAGTGATAGGGGTGAGAAAACCAAAGTGTCAGCCATGCCAGAATGGATCACACTCAATGACAACTGTTTAATTTAGCTGCCAAACTCTGTCATGTGTAGAAATCAAAGTTTACTAGAAGTAAAATCTGCCCAAACTTGGGCAGATCTTTCATAAAAGAAAGAAAAGGTACACACGTAACAAAAGTTTGAAGTCTCTCCTCTAGTGCGCAAGGGGTGAGAGAGTTTCTAAACTAAACCACAGTAAAAAAACCCAACAATATCGGTATGGGCAAAACCAATGACTGTGGTAAGAGATAATCTCCTGTTGGTTTTTCTTGAGAAAAACAAAAGCGGTTTTAGCTGACATAAAGAAAGGTTGAAGCAGGCAATTGTCCCAATGGTCAAAGAATCATCATGTACAAAGATTCCTATTACTGATCCATTTGACAAAGAGCTGGACAACTTTAAGTACAGACAGCACTATCTAGATCACCTATAATACTTTTAAAAAGCTTCTAGAACTTCAGCTTCACTAAGGCAGGTTGCGTGCGTGTGCCATCCTACCTTGTCAGCAAAGACAATAATTTCAGAATCAGCTGATTGGCTTCTTTTAAGGTATATTTAATTTCTTTCCCCAGCAAACTGACATTCTGGCTGATAGCTCCAGAAGCATGCTCACATTCCACTATCTCTACTTAAAATATTTAAGAGGTCATACTCAGTGAGGGGAAAGGTAGCACATACAGATAAGTGTGGTGAGTCACATACTCACCCCAAGGAGAAGTACTGCCTACCTTTGATGAGGTAAGTAAATAATCAGCTGTACTTAGGGTACTTCTCTTCCAGTCTCAGAACAACGTTACATAGGCAAAAGCTTCTGAAGCCTTTAAAAAGGGCAACACTCAAAATTCATAATCTCCCAGTACAGGCAAAATGTTGTGCCTGCCAAACAGAGCATCTAGACACTTGATCTTGACATATTAAACTGATTAATGATGGTAATGGTTTTCCTTGATAGACTGCCACAGAAATAAAATTGATAACTTTGCTACACCCAAAAAATATTTCTCGGGAATGTACTCAATTTGATGAAAGACTTCTACAAAATGTTTAGAATGTCTTTGTCTCTCTGTTGGTGAGAAGCAAGGCATAATCATGTGAGACCAGGGCCTAAAGAAACTTCTCTTTAGAATATTCCAGTGGTTTTTTTTTTTCCTTCTTGTTTAAGAGGAGGGTAAGTCAGACTTGTTTCATGACCATGAATATTTTAAGTGTCTGATAATGAACTTCAGTGAATTGTGGTTCCACACAGATACTTGTCTTGAAGTTAATCACTGCACACAGCACTGATAGTTCAAGCTATAAATCTTTTTTTTTTTCATTAAAAGAGATAACTAATAAAATTATTTATGCCTTTAAACTTCTTATTGACTACAAAAGTGCAAAAGACTATAAAGCAAATAACAGAATTACAGTTTGAGTTGGAAAGGACCTAAAAGACCGCTTAGTTCCAACCCCCCCTGCCATGGGCAGGGACACCTTCCTCAGACCAGGTTGCTCCAAGCCCCATCTGACCTGGCCTTGAGCACTTCCAGGGATGGAGCATCCACCAGTTCCCTGGCCAACCTGTTCCAACCTCATAGCAAATAAAAAACCAGTTTGGTTAGCTTAGATGAATCTTTTTTTGCTCTCCACTGCTGGAACATTCATTTTTACCCTCACCAACACCATTACAAACCCAAGGTAAATACGTAAGAAAACCCAGAACCATTTAGCATTATGTGCTTTTACACCAAAAAAATGATCTTATTTGTGTATCCCTTAACACTTATCCTACAAAATTATTCTGGCCTCTGGATACTGAATTATAATACATAATAAACAACATAACCAAGAATAAACACTATTTAAAAGATCTGACTAGTGGCAAAATGCTAATGTAAAAACAGATATTAAACAGGTGCAATAATTTAAATTATTTGGTATGTTGCATATGAAAATGTGGATAATGGTAGTCCAGAAGTACAATGAATACAATTTTATTCTGTGTAGTCATAAGATAAATGTATATAATTAAGCTGTCATAAGGGACTTCTCATTTTATTGAAGTTATTATTGTCCAGTCCTCTGGGATGACCATTCTTCTTTGCTTAAAGGTCATTCTCTATAATGGCTTATTTAAGGAAATTCTACTGAACACGAACACTTCATATAAGGTTAAAGAAAGTCTAAAACTCTGTGAAAACAAAGGGTGCTCCAAGAATGGGAAAAAATTCATGTCAAGAAAGAAATACTGAAAGATTCAGAATGAAACCAAGTTACAGAGCACAGATATTTGCTGGTAGGGCTTTACAAACCCTGTGCCAGCTCTTAACCTTTTGCCTTGGGTGGCTCCTGGCTCTCTAGGAGCTACTGAGAGAACTTTTCAGCTCCTATCAACATTTGGTACAGCAGACCCTAAAGCTGCTAAAGGATTTGTACTGATACTTGTTCTGCCTGTTACTGACTGAGTTTTTGTGTAAAACCCTGGCTTTCACACAGCCTTTCTAACCTCAAGTAGCATCTCACCAGTATGCAATATTTTGGTGTAGGCAAAGAAAATTATTTTATATATACTCGAATCATTAAATGATTAAAAAAAACCAAACCCACCCCACCAAACTAATTAACATCAGAGCATGATTTAAGACCAAGAGAGAAACATCAAAAGACATTACAGCATTGTTTGATGCTCCTCTCTTGGCAGTAAGCCTCCCCCAGCTTCACAAACAGAAGGAAAACAAATGTTTCCAGCTACACGTAGGCTCTCACACTCCTGCCTAAGCGAGGCCCGAGCTCTCTCTGCTAATTATGTTGGGGTGCCTTAGCTGTCAACTGGCTCCAAACATTTCTCAGAAATACGAGGCTCCTCCTGCAGCAGGGCCTAGATAACGAGGGACAATTATGAGATGCAAGCACACTGACTTCCAAAGGAGAATAAATGGATATGAATACAGTGCAATAGAGTATGAAGGATTTTACTGCCAAGGAGGCAATCCTATAGCATAAATTTAAGGTATTACATAAAATTAAGGGATAGCTGAAAATCTGAGCTTCATTCAGAGGAAGGAAAATCAAGGATTATCTCTCATCATTCATATAAGGAAAAACTACCAATGAAATGACAGCCAGCTCTGTAGAGCATCCCATCCCTCCTACAGCCCACTCTCAGCACAGTCGCCTCCAGAAGGAAAGGAAGGCAGGGAGCTGTAGGAATGCAAGAGAAGGGCTCTTTTTGTGCTGGTGCCTCTGAGATAATGAGAAAGAGTTGATATGTGAAGGAGAAGCAGCACAACTGTGCTGACAAAATTGTTCCAACAAACAGGTAGAGATCTCAACAAAACATTTTATGCTTCACTGCATCAAGTCAAAGTCTCACACAAATCAAATGTTTCGAAACTATTTCTTAAAGAACCATCTTTTAAAATTACTTCTGGCTAGAGAACTGTGCATAAATGAAGTGAAAAAAAAAAAACAATTAAAGGCAATATAGATATTTACAAAAAACCCCAGATGTAAATACATCTCCATGGCAGAAGAAATGCATGCAGAAAAAAATTCTGCAACATTTGCTCCTCCTCTGAAACAGGGAAAAAAAAAAAGAGAGAGAAATAAAATACTTTTGGCCAATTACCAACGATGTTCCCTCACATCACCTGACACAATACAGCAGTTCCTTCTCCTGTTTTTGTACCTATGATGAACTTCAGTAATCACCTCTCCATGTACAAGGGAACATCTTAAGGCGCCTGGAAGCCACAAAAGTTTGGCAATAAGGAGTTGGCTCTGTTTTAAATATGTAGATTATAGAGGACAGAACAAGTTCTACTTTGTAAATACAATTAACAACTGTTACATCTTTACCTTTGCACTCAGGTTTTTAATTTTAACAGTTTCATCTCTGAGCCATAAAAGTGTGTCCTCATTTTATCTGTCAGACACAAAACCCCCCAATCTTTTCCTCAAAATGTTTGGACTCCCAGCAGCAGGCAAGACAGACGTGACCTTCTGGTTTCCAGAATAAATCAGCAGAGAGAGCTCAGGGAAGCTACTGCCTGCTCTTAACTAAGGAGACTTAACTGTTATTCTGCACAGTCCATGTTTAAAAGCCAGTGAATAACCACCTTTAAAATAAAGGACTTTGGTTAACCAAGGCCTAAGACTTTAGACTGCAACTTTGAAAACCTTTTGTTGGGGGTTAGGTTTTTTCCATTTGTTTCTTTCTCTCATGGAATTTTGTCCCACCTGTTGCTAAGAGACAATAATGACTGGTCCTTAAGAGAGAAAAGAAATGGGGGAAGGGTGCAGCTGGTTACTCTCTTACCTGGGGGGGGCTTCTCTTTGGAAGGGCAAAGATAGCCGAGATTTTGGCTCGGCTCCTCTGTCTCTCACCCTCAGCATCAGAGGGGAGACAGGCTGCAGTCACTGGGGGAAGAATTTGCTACCACCGCGGGGTTCCGTCTCCTGCTGTCCTCTCCTACTGTGAGTGGAGCTTTGCTCATTAGAGCAGCTGCTGAACTGGGACCTTATTAACACCCGATCTGATTGGAAAGGACTTTCGCCATCTATTGGGGTGCCTCAGGGGAAAAACCCAGGACGCCAAGCCCCTCCCCTTCCCGGAGGGTGCATCTCCTGGCTGCGTGCAGCAGCTGCTGCGGAGGAGCCCGGCTGTCACTGCCCAGCTCTGCTGCTTTCTGCCGCTGCCTTGGGCTTTTTCGCTGCGCTCTAACCCAGCACCCCGCGTCCACCCGACCCCCCGGCTCCTGCTACAGCTGTGGAGTTTTCTGTTACATTTTGCTTGTCACCACAGGGTGTGCCCGCCTCTGCCGCCCCAGCGGCCGCTCCGAGATCCGTACTGCAGCTCACTTCGCCACCCAGCCCGCCCGCCATCACCGCCTGAGGGAGAGGCGGCCGAGCTCGCGCCACAGCGCCCCCTGCAGGCGCGGGGGAACCATCGCACCCGCCCTGCCCGGCCGGGAGCCGCCCGCGCCCCCTGCCGGCTGTGAGCGGCACCGCACCCAAGGGGAAAGCGCCTGCGGCCGGGAGAGGCCGGCACCGGGTTTCTGTCTGCTGTTGTTTGTTTGCCTTGTTACACGTACTAGGAAAGAACTGTTATTCCTTTTCCGGTATCTTTGGCTGAAAGCCCCTTAATTTCAAGGTTATGATAATTCAGAGGCAAGGGGGTCCTATTCTCCGTTCCAAGGGTGGTTCCCACCTTCCTTAGCAGACACCTGTCTTTCAAACCAAGACACCTTTTCCTCACAAAACAAAACAGAAGATTTTAAAAAGACATTTCAGAGAAAGTGAGACTGCAACAGGTAATGTCAGAAGAAAAAGGCTCTCAAATGCATCTGAACCAGAGGTGGAACCACCTGTTTCAAATTAAGTAATGGGCCTGGTTTTGCCACTAATCAAAGTAACAGTTAATTATTGATAACTTCAGAGCATTAATCAGTTGCTTGAAAAAGTGATCTCCAATCAAAATCAAGTACAACTGCTTCTAGATCTTTCCATGCCCTTGCACGTCTTTTTGGAGAAAGCAGGAAAAGTATAAGCAGCTTTTTAAGGATCCTGTAGATGTTGGTGCCTTTACTTGCTTTCTAATTTTAAAAAATTCTGTTGACATATAAAAATAACAACTTGTTAATCATTTAAATCCAAGTGAATATTGGATGTGACATGCAGGAAATGTTCTACATAGCCTTGTCAAAGAAAATGAACTTCTCACCTGGAGGGAGGCAAAGGAAGGGGGAAAAAATGTGACAACCAATAGTATTTTCTGCTACTTTATATCTGTTTTCTCTAAAGCATTCCGCCAGAAAGCCAGCAGGGATCTTTGGAATCATGACCACAGTTTGCTTAACTAGAATAAATCACAAAACACAAATAGTTAAGTCAGTTAGGGAAGGTGTATTTGAATTTCATATTGCATTGCAATAAGATTTTTCAAGGTGCTTTAGAGGTGTGAGTCCCAAATACGTGATTCTTTCATATTTCCAGTGACAAGTCAGGCCCTCCACTCCAAAAAAGATTGAGCAAAGTACTTTTGAGAGTTTCACCTACAGTGAGGTCACATCATACTGAATTAATGACACAATATTATATAAAATATCTTTATTACCTAGAGAAATGACTACAGCTCAGGCAATTTTCTGGAACACCTTCAGCGCAGTTGCTAATAAAGTTTCATCAGCTGGAGGGCAAGGGGGAAGAAACAAAAAGAAGAGTCCTTTCAGGAAAAGCAATTTTCAAAAAATTGTTTTGGGAATAACTCACTCTTGAGTGCCTGCAATCCAGGATGTGCCACACATGATCTTGTGCTTAAAGTGCAATTGAACTCCAAAGAGGAGATGGACAGAGGCTGGAGAGATTTATGTGGCTACAGACTTGTTGATTTTACTGTTGGGTGCTGTTCAGCTCTGATTTAAGATGTGCTGAGCAGGCCTTTATATAAAATAATAATAATAAATTAGTGATACACATGTAGATTTATGTGTCAGGAGTCCAGAGTGCAGAATGCATGCTTAATGAGTTTTAGAAATCTGTATAAATAAATATAATGAGAATCACACCATGGATGTCCCTGTCTTGTGTCTCTCAATAGGATCTAAATTAGATACGGTGTGTTTTCAACATGTATATAAATATGCTCACAGAAACACACTAATTATCAGCCTGCAAAATCAGCTTGGGTTTTGAGAGCCAATTAAGATCCCTGTGGGTTCATTTTTTGTCAGGAAAGTCAGCAGAGACAACTCAAAACATACACAGGAAGTCTATCTGCTGCCTAAGATGAGATTTGTACAATTACTTTTCTGACCGTAACTACGCTTACTTCATTTCTTTTTGCTAACTTTACATTTCCCATCTATGATTCATGGTGTTATGCCAAGGTCACCCAGGTCCCTGGTATTAAAAGGTTATACAAACACATCCCTGGAGGAACTACAATGAATCAGATAAGCAGCGGACAGACTGCAGGCCTGGACTTGGAGAGGGAAGGAGTGTGAAAGCCAGACCCCTGACAAAAAAAAAAAATAGTAATTTCACTTTCATTTGCAACAACACACAAAATACACAGAAACGCCTCATTACTGGGAAGGAAAATCAGCAGAAAACGTTTCCTCTGGGGGAGGAGCAGGAAGGCAAAAAGGTAAAACCCCCAACACTTGCCCTTCTAGAAACCACCTGAGGACCTCTCGGTGCTCTGCTTTCTCATGCTGCCCCCAAACCCAGCACCCACACAGATCCCTGCCTTCAGTTCCAGCACTGACAAGGGCTCAAGGCTGCAGCCTTTCTCAACCTGCTGATTTGCAGCTGATTTTTATAGAATCATAGAAATGCCTTGAGTTGGAAGGGACCTTAAAGATCACCTAGTTCCAACCCCTGCCATGGGGATGGATGACATTCACTAGACCAGGTTGCCCAGAGCCCCATCCATCCTGGCCTTGGACACTTCCAGGGATGGGGCATCCACAGCTTCTCTGATTTCCTGTCAGGCAAGCTTCCCCACAACTGAAACAAAATGAGAACACGTAAAAGTTGCAGACAGGACTGTGCAAGAATCAAACATATTGTTTCCGTTTCCACAGTATTCCTGTTAACTCTCCTGCACTTAGCTACAGTCACCAACATTATGCATAAAAATACTGGAAGAAGGATGGCATGAAGCAGTATCAGATGATAAGACTAATCATTTATGACTCTACATCTTCAAAACACTGTAATATTAACATATGAATGTTAAAATATTAACATAATTTCACATGGCTGTGAAACAAGGCACATCAGAGTTTTACAGGTGTGCAAATTGCAGACAGCAGACTTTGAGTGGTTTATCAGAAGCATCGTAGCAATTTTGTGTTCAAATTAGAACCAGAATACAGTTTTTCACTTCTAGTCTTATATTTGTGCAGCTTTTTAATCCTCCTAGGTCTCAAGCAATTCCTGAGTTCTTACAAACTTGTGTATCACTGCCACAGAGTCATAAGCAACTCCAGCTCCATGATAAAGATAGGTAGTTTGGACTTCAGCAGTAGACTGGACCAAAGAAATCTCAACAATAATTTTCCTGATTTTGTTGGTTTATGCAATGGCGAGGTTCTGAGCACAACTCTTTGAACTCTATTAACCCGCATTTCTTCTTGCCCCAGTCCAGTCCCGCTGTGAATTCTAAAAGTCTCTCTCCCTCAATCCTGCTTCACTTCGAATGCCTGTTCGTTCTATTACTCATCAAGTAAGATTTAAAACATAAATGGAACAAGGTGGCAGAAACTTGCTTCCAGCTCTAAATTCCTGACAGTACAACCCAAAGTCTGTAATTTATAGTTGAAAAAAGAAACAATAAGGCAATGACTTCTTGTTTTTGTTACCTTTACTTGAGAGGTTACAGCCAAAAACTGTCCAAATTCCAGACAGTGCAGGAACAGTCACACCTTCTCCTGCCAACTTACAGCATGTTAGGACAGGAATAACTTTTGTAAGAGGACAACATGGTTGAGGCTTTTTCAGAGCAACAATTTTCTAAACAGTGACTTAAGAAACACTATCTATATTCACTGACACACTGATAAGCAAACACCTGGCATGGGACCTGCATGTTCCCAATAAACCAACACCCATTTCCTCTGCTCCTGTTCTTGTACATGGATCATCTGGGCTGGAAGTCTCAAGATCCAGCTGATGCCCTCCATTGCAAGTTCATCTTCCCTTTAGTTTTTCCACAATCCTAGCTAAGTCAGCTCTGTTTCTCCCACTTTAGTACAAAGAACTCCCAAAACCCTAAATCTGTTTTACCAGCTTTTCATTCAGTGCTCCTCCTTGCCTCTACTTCCTTCCCATATATAACCTGGAAATTTTCTTCGGATAGAAAATATAAAAACATAATACTTTAATCTTTCCATTTTCCATCAACATTTATATCTCCAAGTCTTTCCTCTTGTATTTCTGTCCTAGCTGCAGTTTCTCTTTGCTCATCCAGCCTCTTCCTTCTCCTTTCAGTCTTCTCGTCCTTCTGAACTCATCCAACTCATCTACTCAGGTCCTTCAAATCCACATCCATCTTCCCCTCTATTCTCTGACCTCTTATTCCATGAAATACACCCTTGGTTCCTACCATCCTAAAAATCCCACTCTTCACTCCCTCCGACCCAATCCCAACCCTCTTCCCGTAGCTGCATGACACCCTGATCTTCCTGTCCTCACTGACATTTTCCACTACAGTCTCTTTCACACAACTCATCTGAAATTATGTTCCTCACCAATATTCAAACTACTTTTCCCCATTTTCCAATTACGTCATCTGACATCCCTATAGGTATGCATATTTGTCTTCCCAAAACATGGATGGAGATTCTTTACCTATTAATACTGGTAAAGCAAACTAATTTTATTCTAAAACGGAGTTATTGGGAACAAAGTCCATAGTACTAAGAATATTCTCAATTTAGAAGGAAATGAAAAACTTTTGGTTTTAAGTACAGGCTTATCACTAAGAATTCAACATTACAAGCCGTGCTCGTGCTTTTCCATCCACCAGAAAAAACTGGACCCTGTGGAAATAACTGCACAGGACCCAAGAAAAGTACAATGATGGCTCATTTCATACCAAGGACTCCTAAAGCACAAGGTACTGCATCACTGCGTCCAGTACTAAATCCCGGTCACCTCCAGGGTGGAACCTATGTCAACACAATTCTTTTGCACAGGTAATATAAATTAATGCTTTCCGGTGAAAGGAGTCACCTTCCAAGACCAGTCCAGGTGAGACTGTCTGGGGTCCACATCACTGAACTTCACACATTTTTAGGCATAGACCTATCTCTCAAATCAACCCAGGAGGGGATATCAGCTTCTGCCACGGACTCACTGGGCACCTTTCACCGCCCTCCTCTGATCTGTGCTGTACTTTAAAGAGAAGCCTTGAAGTCCTTCCCTCCCTGACAGATGCACACAGCATCGCGTGCACAAAGCTGCGCCGGACCCAGCCACAGGCACCACTGTGGAAAAGCCTCCGGCTGCCTCCTGCCAGTGCCATCAGGTGAAGCCGGCGCTCGGCGCCCTGAATAAACAGAGCGGGACGAGGGAGGGAATTCCTGACATTTCCGGGTCTGAAAGGAGATCTCCGGAGCCTCGGCTCCTTTCCAGGTCAGACTGGCTGCCGCCACCAACGCTGATGGCATGAGAGAGAGCAGTGATGCTGTCCTTCGGGTGAGCGAGGGTCGGGGAGACAGACAGGAACAAGGGAAAACATCTTTCCAACACCTCACAGACTTCTGAGTTAGAGAAACCTGTCAGCCCAGCTTCCCCTTTCCTTTTCTCCCCTTTTTTTTTTTTTTTTTTTTTTTTTTTTTGGTTGTTATTTTATTGACAGGATTAAGATTCTTATCTCGGTAAGGTATTTTCTTAAAGCTGAAAAATCAAGTCATGGAACCTGGGAAGGAGAAATGGACTGCAAATCTCATGGTTGTCTTCACGCCCAGGATGCCAGTGCAGGGATGCACTCTTTTGGCTGGTGAGGTGGGCAATCTCTTCCTCTGCAGGCAATTATCAGTTTGGATCAAGTCATTCAGAAAAACTAATGAATGAACAGAAGATCCTATTCCACCCAAATCCAATTTATTGCCCAAAACCCGCAAGTTTTACAGGGCAGACAGACCAAAATGGAGGAAAATTAAACAGCTTAGGGTTGTCAGGAAACCCCCCAAACCTATCACATAACTTATTTTAACAGCACTTTCAGATTAAGACAATTGTATCCAAAGGCTTTTCAGTGCTCCTGAGAACCTTCAAACTGTACTGCCCTCATTTTTCTGCCTCTGAGCCTTAACATGAAAGTGGAGAAGAATAATCCCAGGAAAATATTAGCACTTCTCATATGCAGAGATACATCTCCCTAGTCCTGGAGTCCTAGATTTCCAATACAACTTACTCAGAAGATGCAAAGTTTCATTAAGCTATAGAGGATTAAATGGAGATAATTTCACCTTTCCAAAGTGCCCTTTTCTCCCTATTTCATCTGTGATGTCTTTTAACTGCTCCTTACCCTGGGAACCTGAGCACAAGCTGTGCTTAGGACACCAGGCACATCATGCCCTGGGCTCTCTCCCTGCTCACAAAAAATTGTTTAGTAGGAATCTTTGGCCAACTTAAGGTCCTTAAAGACCCAATTATAACCTCTCATCTTCCAGGGAGAGACTGCCAAACTCAAAATGCACAAAGCATCAAAAACCACTTTCAATATACTGAACTACTGAAGTGTTCAGATGTCATTAATAAACAGCCTGTTTATTAATAAACAAGCAAGCAAGACAGCTGTCAGACTCTGCAGAGTTTGTCACAGGCATCAAGGCTGTCCCAGTGCTTAATTAACTCATTAACTCCTTGAACTGCAGTTTCAGCTGAGTACTTACCTTAAACTCAGATTCTGTTTATAGCACTCTAATTGTTACAGCTTTAACTAATGGTCAGGATAGAAACTGTGTGCACATCTTTGTATAACAATGACTTTTTTTTCCTTGTCATATTACAGGTGTGGAACCAATTCTTTTGTTTGGTTTTGTGCTGTTTTTAACATACCATCAACTCATCTATGGTTTTCCCCTCAGAGCTGTCTTGACTTGACAGCAGAAGTAACACTGCTATTTTTTTCAACAACAACAAAAAAATCCAATCTCCCATACTCTCTCTGACCCAGTGAACCTCTTCTGTAACTTTACACCAGAGAACAGCCCTGCTCTGTGTTTCAATCTTATTAAATGCTTTTAAGATTTTAATCATTCATTCATTGGCTGCTAAGTGAATATTATATCCCCTTCCTGTAGGCAATCAGATACCATAATGCTTTAATGTTAAAACTTGTTGCTGCTGCAAACAAAAAGGTAACAAATAGTTTCTTATTCAGTGTTGAATCAGTACCCAGAACACCACCTCACTAGCTGCAAATACCCTGAGGGCACCTTTATTAATAGAGCTGATCTGACAATATTTGAAAACAAAGTAGCCAAAGACAATGTTCATAATGAAAAAACAGGCAGAGTTGTAAAACAATGACTTAGGGTTGTGACTTCGCATTTTTATGGGCAAATGCTAAAACTGTATCAGTGCCATCCAATGATACTTTTAAGTCTTAGTGAAAAGCTTCCACTGGGTCTTTTTTTGTTTATTTTGCAGTCCTCTCGGTCAATAAACCATTTAGTTGTGTGTATTTTGTCAATTACTCTAATACACAAGAGAGAAAAAACCAGTGCTACTCCTGATAAACATTCTGGGGCTCTGTACCTTCAAGGAGGAGCAAATCGGGAATTGAGGTCGTTCTGTGTTCTTTCTTAGGCATCTACTTTTTGGCAACTGCTAGAGACTGGAAATTGGACTAGATGAATCCTTAGTCTGGTGACTCTGCTATTCCTGAGATTATTTTAAAATAATCTGGTAAATTGGTAGAGCACCTGTGCACGACACAAAAGTTTTCACATCATGGTTATTCAGCAAAGCTTTCTTTTATGAAAAATGTCAAAATTATTTTTCTTTTCTCAGGGCTAAAATGCTTGCTCTGAACTAACCTATAGTTTCAAACAGCAATCAAATGACAGAAATTCTTTTTCAAGCCACTGGTTTTTTTTCTCCTTTCCTGTATTTTTTTCAAACTCCAAGGATCTGACCTCAAGCATAATAAAGTCAACAAAAATCCTTCCAATATCTTCATCAGATTCTGGGTCATGACCAAAGCTGACTTCCTCCCTTTCCCTGTTCCTTCCATAACAGTTACAGGCCAAAGAGACAGAATAACAACCTGTTGACAGGTAACACTAATTTACAGTCATGTGAGAGGTAGAAGCATCACACACAGCTCTGCTGTAAACTGAGCTCAGCGCTCTTTGCAACTTATATAACTTCATGTCTCAGGTTTCTCCACAATCATAACAACAAGTTTTTTCCTTGAAGGCCATGTATTCCTCCAAATTGGTATGTCCTTTAAATCACTGGGTATCTCCTAGTCTGTCATCAAATCATAAAAACAACAGTAGATGTATAAAAAGTCAGAAATGAATCCTTTAATGGGCTTTTATCTAGATGGTTCTGTCAGTTATGCAGCTCAGATTGTGAACTAAAAGTTATGAGGCACATGACAATTTTGGAATGATAATATCTTAAAAATTACTTTTTCAAAAACCTTTTCGCTACAAAACCACCTGAGTTTAGAGTAAACGGAGGTTGGGGGACAGGGAACAATTCTTACCCTTCCAGCAATTCTAATGAAGGTTATTCTTCCAACACACCCCCAAGCCCGTTAATTCCTGCACCATTCAATATTCCATGAAAACAAACAAAATAATGCATTGGCTGATTGTAAAGTCTCACGTATTTCTTGGCTATTCTGCATAACCCCAGCCACCATTCCTAAATTTCAGTATGCACTACCAAATTATAAAGGAGGTACTGCTATTTACCATTTTATACTCAAAAATAATGCCCTTCATAACAGATGTACCTTTTTTTCTGGTAGTGGAGCACATTTATCCTTCAACAAGCTGTTAAATGATTACAACCAGAAAGGCAGCCATAACTTTTGGGAAGGTCACAGTTTCACTTACAAATAAAAACAGACACCATCAGGCCTCTTCCTTACACCATTATATTATTTGATTTTTGTGTGTGTGTGTATGATGCCTAGTTCTGCTACTTGGAGAGCTGTATATAAATGGAAATCGGGCCTTATGGCCACTAAGATCAGTCTGCTTAACAGGAAAAATTGGCAGGGAGGGTAAGGAAGAAAGCTGAAATACCTGTAAACTCAAATGCGAACACCTCTATATCACGGAGAGTCACAAGGCTTTTCTTTTACACCAGGACATTGCATCAATGTATTAATTTGCATTAATGATCAGAGAACCTTGAAGCAGGTTCATGAGCTACACAATGAAACAAGCTATCGGAACTACATGCTGAAAAACCCCAAGTCAAAAGGCCGGCAACATGGAACTAAATCTCACCTCTCAAGAAAAACAGGAAAAGGAGACACTTTTTCAAGGCCACTTGCCATAAAAAAAATTCTCATTTGCTTTCACTGAGAAAGCTTGAATAAACATTCTCAGCACAGTGTTTGCCTTTCTGACATCACTGACAGTAATATTTTGAACTTAAACATCCAAATATACAAATACATTTTGGTTAATCAGGAATCATATAAAATCAAAATGAAAATAAATTTGGTGAGATAGTAAGATGGGAGCTCTCACCAATAACTACACCCAGCCCGCAAGATACACCAGTGCAGAATTCCAGATTTATAACTGAAACTCACCTTGAAACAATGCAAGGGAAAGATGCAAACCTAACCTGAAAAACAGATTTTTACTGAAGCACACACTCCACTTCTTCTCTTAACAAGCTGCTTTTGCAGGACATCCTTCTGTAAAAACTACACCAAATAATTGCAGCAAAAGGGGGCTCAGGAGAATTTTGTGGCTTAATTTTTCTACCTGTAATTGTCATACTGCCAAAGTAATGGGAAAGGTATGAGCAATTCCTGAAACAGTTGTGTTTTAATTCTGATGCCAAGTCTTTTGGTTATGAAGAATTTTTTCTGACTGAGTTGAAAGTCTATCACAAGTACACAGAAAGTCCTAGGGCAAGAACAAAGGTGCAGGGCAGAAGCTAGTTTATTCAGGCTTGTCAAGTTATATCTTGTAAAATATGTACACATTTAATTGTTTTCATCATTTATATATGTTTCAAGCGTGGAGGAGGCCTCCTGAATCTTTTAAGTAGAAGGCAAGCACCAATTCTGGAAGCCCTGTTTGATCCAGGAAGAAGTCACTCATTTCTGAAGCTTTAAAAGATTGGGTTGGTTTGGGGTTTTTTTTGGTCACATTAAATACAGACAATTTGAAACCATCTCATTTATTTCAAGCAAAAATATCTCAAGAGCAGCCTGACCTTTGCAAGCAACCCTAACAGTGGGCTAGACACATTATAAAGGATTAAACAAAGCAATAAAGTAATGAGGAAGAAAATGAGGGGCAATGAGTGTGTGGGAGACCCTGTAATTGAGAAAGCATTCTAATATGAGGTACCACTTGCAGTAAAACACTTAATGAAAGCACAGCACAAGCCTGGCTTCTCTCTCTTCTTGTCACTTAGCTCTCTGAATGACTGGATGTACTGCCTCTTCTAAAAAAAATAGTGAAATATTACAAAAGAGACACCTGGAAAAACACGGATGTGGTCTTTTTAGCTCCAGCCCGCCTTCCTGACCCTCCCACGTACGCTCACCACTGCCCAGGCTCCTCCCTATCTCCTTTCTTTCCTCAAAAGCAGCTTCCCTCAGCTGCAGGAATGCCAAGCCATTCTTTCAGGTAGCTCAGCCCCACTCCTTCTCCTTTCACATGTCAGGATGTGCCATTCAACAGAGCTTTGTAGGTACATGTTGGGAGGGGTTTTTTTCAGGATCAGTACCAAGAGTGCACCCAAATGGTTTAAGAACAAAACAATTCTGTACCAATTCACCAGGTCCCCTCACACGATCTTACCACTTTTACAAGTGTTGACCAATTTTAATGCTGTAAAAAGTAGGTGGAAAAAAATACACAACTCATCCAGTATGTCCCTTCTACCTGTCCTACCAGTTTTTTCCACGGTATAGAAGATTGAGTGTTTTTACATAACTTAAAGTTCTGCAGCAGCCCCACTGACAAGAGAATGCCTTTTATGACTTCTCCTATTAGGGATGAAAAGAATGGCCTGACCGAGAATTATGCTGGGACAAGAGAAGCTTCTGTACAACCTTCTGCTCCAACAAAAAATATTACAGAAGTTTTGGGGAGGTCTGATTTGGTGATGATTGTGAAGCAGCAATTAGGAAAGCATCAAAACTTTGCAGGATATTCTCAGAATACACTGGGAATCATAACAGCTCACTAAAGATGCTCCTGGGACAGATGTTTGAAACAAACTGTTTGAAACAATTCTGGTTTTTTTTTAAGGATTCCAAGGAGAACTGAAGGCCTCTCAGTCTTTTCCCAAAAATGGAACTCATAGGATTATTAGCATGCCATGTTACCCAATAATAAGTATCACATGGCAAGCACCAACAGCAGCAGCACTCTCCTGTTAATTGCTCACCTCGCAAATAAAAAGGATGGGTCTGTTTTCTTTTCCAATTTTAACAAAAGAATACTAAAAGGGGATCCTCATATCATGTCCCTCTTTCAAAATTCAAACTAGTTGCCAAAAATAAAATCTGCATATTGTTAGTGGGAAGAAAACTTGCTGGGGAAGAAAGGTAGTGGGCATGGAGTTTCCACTATCTACCACACGGAATATTTAAGAAACAAATATTCTTTTCCCTATAATGGCAAAACAAGTTAGATGAGCAAAAGATGAAATGATCCACAAGCTTGGGCTTTATTCCAAACCCCCTATATATGAAACTCAACCATCAGCTGGATCATCCCGCCTGTTTTCTGAAGAATATAATAGATGGAAATCTGCTCCTTAAACTGTTTTTCATACAACAGGAAACTGACAAAACAGCATCGCAACAACAGTGCTCACAGGGGCTACAGAAAGTCCTGATCCTGGGATCAGAGCCCTTTTTTGCTGAATGGTTTTCCCTTTAACAAACACTGGAAGTATCTATAAATTAAAGAGAAAAACTTTTCATTACAACCTGCTACACAAGGCTTTTAAACTGGTCTAAACACACACCGACAATGTATACACAGGCATCTATGTGCAGGAGCACACACGCGCACACAAGGCTTAAAGTTTTAGGATGTTCTAAAATATGCTTTTAAGAAAAGTAGTTGCTGCCATTTATGATGGAGAAATAGTAACTATTCCTGTATGTTCGCTCCTTTTCTCTGTTATTTAAAAGTAATTTAAGAAAAGTCAGATACGTAACACTAAAAGTAAAAATATTTTTCCTCAGAAATTTCATTACAATGGAATCAGGTGATCAAAATATGTCTATCACTGAAAAACACAGATCCACTTGCCCCGAAATAAAAACTGTGCAGTGGACAAAGATCAATGAACTTATCAAACACAATCTGGTAACTTCTTAGCCTCAGCATTTAAGCTACCAACACTATTACCCTCTTGAACAAACACAGCTTTTGGAAAGGTTAAACCTGTGAGGTCCTCATCGGAAAGTCCCTGAGTAAATTATAACGTGATGATGACATTCCTGTGTCTTTTGGAAGCAGCGAGGGGAAGTAAGGGTAGGTCATTATAAGCCACTTGCCTTTACAACCGGCTGTAAAAGACAATGAGGACAGGAAGCTTCCCACCGAGATCAAGGTGCACAATCCCCAGCTAAAAATAAACAAGCCCCGAGAGTCACATCTGCTGGAAAACATCACTGGAGCCTGAATTCCCAGGTGCCGAAGCAATGGGAAGAGAATGCCTTGGTACAGCAGGCTCCCAAAGGATCACAAAATAATAATTACAGGGATTGGCAACAATTACTGTTCATGCTAAGGCTGTAGATAAAAATACCAGAGCGTGCTAACTTATTAAACCACGGGAAAAAAGGAAATTAAAATAAAAATCAGATTAAAATAATTAAAATTTACTTCAAATTTATCCTTGCCATCCTCTAGCTCCCAGACACAAGCCCTGGAGTCATTCTATCACAAAACCTTCCCATCAGAAACAACTGGAGCAGTAGAAAAAAAAAACCAATATTCTACCCTTTCTCACCAGGCCTCACCCATTAGACATCACCACCTCCTGCACATGTTCCCCACTCTCAAAGACTCCCAGGCCAATCCTAGTTGCTCTGGGGATCAACAGCCATGTCTGTGCCAAGGGATATGTACTCTTTGCAGAGGGAATTGGGTGGCTGGAGCTGCTGAGAGCTCTTCCCACTAAACTAGCCACAGGTAAATACCCAGGATGTGTGGGCAGTTCTAGCACAGCTGATCAGCAGTGGGGAAAAAATGGACAACCTCATTCCTTAAGGACACGGAAGTTCTCTATGCTGGCACAGCCGTTTTTTGGTTGAGGAATGGAAGAGAGTTTTCTGCCTTCAATATTTTTTTTCCCCCCACAGGCAGGCTCCAGCAACGTGAACAATGCGACAGCAACTTGAGTCATGTAGTTCTTTCCTATTATGATTTTTTGGCAGCTCCGTGTGCACAGAAAGGCCTGATGAGAGACCACAGTCTAGAGACTAGAATGGGAATAATGGAAACCCAGAAAGATCCAAAACCTAATGCTGATAACATTAATGAGTAAATTTATTGGACCTGAGGCAGTTTCATTTAATTCATAGATAGCCTAGAAAACTTTTAACAACAGTGGATTGGAAACCATTTCTGTCTGTCAGTACCAGGAAAAACCATGCACAGGAATATATCCTGCAACCTGATATAAAGATTACCCAAACAAAAACAAGACCTGGGACTAAAGCACAAAATAAAAAATATTCCAGTTGTGGGAGAGCAGGAGAAGCATCTTGTTTCAGGCCTATTTTATAATGTCTCAATTCCTTACATTTCTTACTGCATGAAGCCTTCTGCTCTAAAGAAGAGCTTTTCACACTCCCAGTGCTTCTTCCCTGTATGCTTGGTGGCTTCACCATTTCTTTTATTTCTTAAAACAGCTTTTAAAAACCACTCTGTTTTTCAGTGCCACCCAAGCACAGCTACAACTACTGTGGAAGAACTACTTTAATGACCGGTGGTAACCACACAGTCACTATATAATAACAGACTTGCATAATTACATAGATAAGCTCTTCTTTAAAACAGAGTATCCACCTTCTAAGAATCAGCAGGCAGGGGTGAAAAATAGAACTAGTGAGGAAAAATAATTAGCCTTCTTTTTTTCCTCTTTCCAGTCAGTAACTATTTTTGCAGGACTCATTTCTGTAAAGCGTTAATGGGTAATACATGCCCCTCTCCTACAGACTCCGCAGCGCTCTGTAACCCGAGAGCTATCACACACTCATTCTCTTGGACACATTTTCCACGTTATTTGAATATATCCTTCCCTTAAAACTACTTTGGCATGACATTAAGGAAGTTGTGGCTCAGGTGGTAAATCCAGGACCATCTTGAAAGGCAAGCTGGTGAATTAAGCTATATTCAAATTAAACGGGAAACCACGGGTTGTTAAGATTTTATAAAAATACCCCTAAGAACAAAAGGCATTTAAAATTTTTGTTGACTGCCTAATAGCAGGAGTTAAATTCTGGTTCCAAAGCATTCCTATTACAATAGAAGCAGCCCTCACATATTCCCGTCTGAGACACAGCTCAAGCTGGAGCAGCTCTAAAGCCCAAACCACCTCAATCCAGTCCACTAAAAATGAAGTATTCCAGGTATTGACCCAAAATGAAGTTCACTAGCTGAATCCTTCCATGGGTTTGCTTTTCCCCCCAGTAACTTTACTTTTGCAGGATTCAAATCTGCTGCATATAAATGCACAGAGCATCACTTCATTGCTTCTAGCACAGGAATGCTCGGATCATCACAGCCTGAACCCCAGGTGAGGGAAAACAGAGGGGCAGTTTCATGGTCTCCAAAAACCAAGACTATTATCCAGAAAAGTCTGTTGTGTGAAAATGCAAATAACAGAAAAACAGGTGAAGTCCTTTTTCTAACACTTAAGATTTTTGCAGCAAAAATCTCTACACAACAACTTTATGCATGAAAACTCCCATCCTGGAGGTTTTACAGAAGAACCATCAGAATTTATTAAAACAGTAATTCATTCCAGTATTTTCATGCAAATCAGTTTGGTTGCCTTTGCAGCCCACTTATCTTCTCAGCTGCTTTCCCCCCTTCTTTTTTCCTCCTAATTTTAAAACAGATTAATATTAATACATATTAATTAATATTAATACAGATTAACACAAAGCATGGGCCAGATGCAGGAAGAAACTTCCCTAAGCCAGAATGACTTGGAGGACAGGCCCTTGAGTCGGATTGCTGCAGTGATGGAGATCAGACATACAGCTTTGGGGGAAACATCTAATTTCACGTTTTAAACACCTGCAAAAAAAAAAAAATCTCACCATGATCAGAGGAATCGGGGGACTGGGATTTATGAGTAAGACTGTCAAGATTATAAGAAACAGAATACAGTGTTTCCAGCTCCCTTGCCAAATATGTATTATGAGTTCAGTTCATTTTACATAGATTCAAGCAAGCAACAAAAAAGGAAAAAAAAGAGAAATAAAGAAAAAAAAAAGGTTCTTTCAGTCTACAGAAACATCAGGGATTAAATATCAATAGCAAATCTCTCAGTACTTCCTGCCACCACGCCAAATAAAGCCTGCTTCCAAGCCAAACATCTGCTTTGTCTGTCCCAAACAGGAACTCATGAGAAGGAAATGTAGCACCCTGTACACTGTGGTCAAAAGACAACATTTTAAAAATCCTACTCTATTCAAAGATTTACCTGAAAAATCTCTGAAAGAGTAAGTATTAAAAAAAAAAAAAAGATTCTGCTATTTGCACTCTGTTCCTCAAGGGCTTCACGACCAAGACATCATTCATCAATCACACAAATGTGGCATTGGCAAGAATATTCACCCTGCTAATGCCTTTTACAGAAGTTCCAGTCCCACATACATTAATTCTGAAGGAATAAACCAGACTGACATTTATTATGTGCACATGTATAGAGCACCCTCTCTCTCTTTTGCTCTCTAAAATAGGAGATTATACAAAAATCAGGTGTTTCAATGATATTAACACTACTTTGGGAGTACAGTTTTCTCTGTCCAGTGCTACCAAACCCCCATGAAAGCTTCAGAGGTTTCCATAGCGGTCGTATTTTCCTGCACTTGGCTCCAGCTAACAAATAATATTATTGTAAACTGGAGTACCTACTGAAAATTGAGGTGGAGAATTAAAATATATAAATATTTTTCTAGGCCGGGATTTCCAGCTGATGGCATCAGAGCCTTTGGATGTCTCAGGTAGTGGAGGTCTCCTGGGAACTGCATTCGAAACTCCAGCTGAAGGCTGATGACACATTTTGCTGGTACAGAATAAGGCACCAGTCTCTATTTCTACAATTCCTGCACTCCTCCCTTTTAGAAAGAAAATCCTAATTGGATTGGATGGCAAAACAGGTGCAGGCAAATTTTAAAATCTGGTGTATTTTTGAGCAGTGATATACAAGTGAAATTGTACCTGTGCATTTTATAGGGCTAAAAACATTTCAGATCTATTTCTCTCAAACAATTACATATTTTTTGTAACAATATGCAAGTTTCTGTTTAGTTCAGGGGAACTGCATCAGCTTACACCATTTGAAAATCTTGGTGAAACACTGCCCAGCACCCATGCAACAATTCATGTCTGCAGTTAATTAATCTTCACCCCACCCTTCTGAGAAACTCAGGTCAGCTCTCTCCTTTTAAAGGCAGCCTAAACGACAGAGCCAGGAAGGGGTAAAACCCAGATTAGCACTTCTTGTTCCTTAATCCTGTGATGAGTCTTACAGATCACAGTGCACTTAAGAGCCTCAGAGAGGAAGGACACAGGAACTCTACCGCTGTTCAGAAGAGAATTAACATTTAGAACAGTGGTATTTGGCTAGGAACTTCAAACAGAATTCCAAATTGTGGTGAAAACACTGCCATGGCATGAACATTAAAATAAGGGAGGGAAAGGACACAACATTGAGATAACCCACACGTGCACACAAACCTCTCAACAATAAATAAATACAGAGTATTATCAGCAAGTGAACAAAAAAGCTCAGTAAATTTGGCATCTATTGTGACTGCAAAATCTCTTTTAAAAGCAGATAGTGAGCTTTCAACCATAGAGGCAAGGAAACAGAAGGCCACATTATCAGATATGGATATGTCTGTAATTCAATTTCTTTCAGTTTGAAGAAATCGGCAATGAAAAAAGAAACTCTGAATTTTTAAAAGAGATGTAAAACTCGGATTTTTTTTTTTTTTTTTTTTTTTTTTTGTCTCCTAGAAAATTCTATTGGCACTGTTATTCAGATCCTAGAGAAGTAAACAGCAAAAATAGACTCTAATAGGGAAAGGGTTTCCAATAAACAATAATATTTACTTAGTGTGCATTACTTAAAGAAAGTATTTTGTTACGACTTGCTGGAGTTTTCAGGTTTTTTATCTTGTAAATCTCTTGTATCAGTTTCAAGCCAAAGTCATGTTTCCACATGAAATACTGATACTCTCATTTTACACCAGTGGGCATAGTGCATTTCAACAAGCTACAACTTGCTGTCACATGGAGCTCACATTGTGGGGAAATGTTACATTTTTAGGATAACATTTGAAAGAAAAACAGCCACTGAGGATCTCTGTGCAAAACAGGATTACCAGATGGTCATCTTCTCTTAAAACATAGCACCATACTTGTTAATCTTTACAGAGATTGAAAATTCAAGGATTATTGGGAGATATTCCTTCTTAACAAGAAATTACTCTCTGTGAATCTATAGGCTGTTGGTGGAAGTTCTTTGCCCTTTATCTATATAATAAAGAAACAGGTAGGAAATAGAAGCTGAGATTTCTATAAGAGCTGTTAAACAATGAAACACAGAGAAAAACAGATTAAATCCTTCAGGCCGTCAGTCCTGTTTCCTCAAATTTGCTGCTACCATGGACATCGGAACATGGGGGACTTAGCTCCAAGTCAGACCACCTGGAAGGCTGCTGAAAAGCTAGGAAAGCCTGGGAACTTTTGTATCTCAGTGAAATGAAAGCCCTTTTCCCATCCAGCCACCTTTAATTGCTCAGTGTATTTCCTGGTGATCGCAAAGGAAATGAGTTGTTGCTCAATTCACTAGAGCCCTGTTCTATAGCTGACTTTAAAAAAAAAAATCAACAGAGAGGGGGAAAAAGCATAAAAGAGTAGTTTAAGCAAAACTGGTTACTGGACTTGAAGAAACTTGGATGTAATTCTAAGTTCACTCTGAGTTTCCCATATGGTTTAGCCTGTGCTGCCACAGCTGCTCACTGCTTCACCTGTTTCTTAGATGCATAAACACCATCCGTGACTGTACGAATGTGAGCTCCTGAGATATTTTAGTGGAGAGAACCATCTGTATCTTTAGGTACCACTCACAGGGGCTTTCCACTAATGGTTTGTATTTTTTCTGCTACTCAAATTTATTTTTTCACAAAGGTATATTCCTGAATACAGCCCCACAGTTAAGACTGCAAGTATAACAAAAAACAAAACACCTGCAATCTCTTTAAAACCTGCAGGAGAAGTACGCAACACCAACCTGGCATGTGCTGGAATTAAATCGGGGTGTATTTTGTTTTAGAACCCAAATAAAATTTCCAAGGCCCAAGGGAACAGTTGACCTCAAGAAAAATCAAGCAGTTAATAACTTACTTTCTGATGTGAGACCAATTTTCATCAACTTACCTTGCCATCAATCAGTTCCCATCTTTTATGGGACCTTTTTTATCGCAGCTCATTTTTAACCTGGTCTTTGCAATATTTCCCAAGAGTGGTCCCTTGTAAATTTAAGAATAAGAAAGAAACAAAAAAAAACCCCAACACAAAAACTTTGACCAAATTGGAAATTATTGAGACACCATTTATCAGTTCACTGCAAGTGAGAACTAAGTTTGCAAATGTGAATAATTAGGAAATTTGTACATCTAAAATGAAATTAATTTCTGTGCACCTTTCCACATGGTATATATAGAAGGACCTCTTTCTAGATGTGCTAAACTCATAGAGGATTCCACTATTATAAACCAAATAAAGAATTTTAAATGGTAAATGGCTACTCCTCTGAAGTATCTTTATATGATGGCAAATAGGAATGAGTCTATTATTTTCTAATTAATGTAATTGGAAGTTAATTTATTCAATCTGTTTGTAGGAGACAAAAAAACTTTCGAGGAGCAAATCTTTCTATAGGCCCTTGGTACCATTCACTTGATAATTCCTCAAGTGTTTGAGTAAAGTATCAACCACAAAACTGTTAAATCAAAATCTGGCCTGTTGGTGAGGAAGTAATGAGAGGAAGGGAAAGGGAAAGAGGGGCACAACAGAAGAACAGTAGGGGATGAGGAGATGTAGTAACTTAGAAAATATATTAGAGTAAAATACTCATAAAAGGGGAAAAAATAATAGAAAATGTGAATGTGTTTCGTTAAAGCTAGCAAGCAACTTAAACCGTGTCACCAATCACATCCCATCCTCTTCAGCAACAACAGTAAATTGTGATGTTTATTTCTGGAGGAAGGATTTTCTCCAACTGTTACAAAAACCTGCAACAAATTCAATTTGAGGAACACAATTCTTTTGCAGCTGGACTATCAAGAATGCCAGCCACTGACTCCATACACAAGGAAGCTGCCACGGCAGAGCATGGCTGACACTGAAGTACAAAAAACAGTCAAGTATTAGGGTTAGCTTCCTCCCTGCCCTGGTGAGTGGACAATTTCACTCTCTCAGTTAACCACCCAGGGCTGAGGGAAAGGGCAGCTCCACATCCTGCACTGTTTAATGACAAGTAATATACATGCAATCCAGCATCCTGGAGTGAAGAACAGACACCTTTGCATGGCTGTCTAGAAGTTTTGGATGTGTCTCATTGTCTAAAGGCGAAAGGAAACAGTTTTCCTTTATTTGCATCTGTTATTTTTCAGTTAACTGATTGATGAAATCGGAATTAGACATTTTAACAATGCCTTTCAATAGGATGGAAAGATTTCCTGCAGAAAACATTTCATTTGGGCTGCCTCTGTGGTCTGTGTACTCCTGTCAGGAGCAAAAAGAGAGATTTTCGAGCCACTATACAGCTAAGAATAGACCTGCCCTGTGTGATCCTCTAGTTATAGTAATGTCTGAAATACAAATAGAGCTAATCCAGCAAAACATTAACAGCTGCTTCCATGCACCCTTCTCTCATGCAGAGTTAGGATTACATCAATTAGTTCAAGTATTTTTAGTACATATAGAATATTTCATATTTACTTTAGTCATCTAATACTGACTATGATCTAAAGACACCACTACTGGATTCAACCTCTGGGCCAGTTGCCTATAAAATAAATTAAAAGTCCCAACACAAGGGATGGGCACATGAAGTTATCTCTCCACTCTCTCCAATTCCTCAGCTCATATACAGGCTCAAGGAATTTACAGGGCAACCAGAAAAAAAGCCAACAAAACTGCGACTAAGACATGTGGAGCAGGGAAGGAGGAATGGTTATTTTACACTTCAACAACCTTCTAGTCTTCAGTTTCTTACATATAAGCCCACCAGGGCTGGACAAGCATCCCTCCCTTAGAACCACGAAGCGTATGCTCCTACACTTGGCTACCTGCAATATTACCATAAGGGTAGTCCAAGCTTATCCCACCTATTTATCAGTATTGATTTTGTCATGCCAAAATGAGGATAGCTGTTTCCTCGGGGCAAGAAGCTTGCCTATGCTTGTACTGGTAAGAATCTAGCTTAGTTTTAGGCTTTAACAAAACAGGGAAAACATACAGTGACAACACAAAAATACACACTGAAAACCTAAATTCCATTAGGTTACAAGGACTGAAGAGTGTGTCACATTTTTCCTACGGTAGCAGACAGACAATAACAAGAAAAAAGACATATTTGTAAAGATTTAGTTAGTATTTCAGAATAATTAAGATTAATGGAAAGCTTCCAAAGTAGCTCACTAATGTATCATGCACAGCCTATTAAGGTTGACACAGCAAGCTTTTTCTCATGGCCTTGACTGCAGCGACTATTTAATGTATCTGCTGTGTGCTGTCCCCTAGGACCACGAAATGGGCTTGATAAACTGTTAGGACAAACACTGACGTGCATCTAAACTTTGTTTATCGCTGAAGCCAGGCCAAACAGTGCTAATTGGAGTTCTTCTGCTAAACAATGTTTACACGCTAATTAGTCCACTTCCTAAACTGAATGTTCCAAGAAAAACTAAGAAAATATTGGCAAGCCGCCACTTGGTTGTAGTCTCATCAAGAAGCTACTTCACAGACAAACAAGGGCAGGTAATGGTAAATAGGAAAGGTAAATTCAAAGGGATGAACCAATGTATGTGGCTAAACATCATTTAAAAAGACTCCACTGTCTTGAGAGGGAAAGCTGTTCTGTGGCTTTAATTCAGATGGAACCAAAACATTCAAATGTGAAAAAAATACAGTGTTGTACACAACGAGACAGAACGGCAATGGTGAGAGCGGCCCCAAGAAAATAACATGCTGTACTTTGATTACAAACGTATCTTACTACTATTATTTATAATTTGGACTGCTAACAAAAATCTGAAGAGGATATGTCAGCCACATGATTCAGAAAGCCAAGTCAATCAGATCTCTGAAGCCAGTAAACTGAACCATTCAAGAGACAAACAAAATCTGGGGGTGTTTCACAGATCAACAGCAAGTCCATTTTGCAGGGGAGTGGGGAAAAGAGCCTTAAAAATGGTTGAAACTCCAATAAGGGCAAATGTTCATGTCCCTGAGGTAGCTCCTGGGCAAGGAAAAGATAGGAGGTGAAGAAGAGGAGCCACTGAGAGAGAGACAAGTCTAGAAGAGCACAGTAAAGAGGGAGAATGGTCTCAAGGGGAACATCCCCCTTGCCTTTCCAGGATAGTTTTGGTTGTGAGACAGTGGGCTCTGGAACATACAAGGTTTTGTTCACCCTGCATATGATCAAGTAATTTTTTATTAGGTATAATAGAGTAATTTAAAAAGAGAGTAAAAACATTGCAATATCATGGTTTTCAGTACTTTTTTTTCTTTAAAATATGTCAGTTTTCTTGCACAAAACCCCAGGGAATATTGTTTTCATGCACCAGTCTCAATCCCAAGAAAGCTCTTCAGAGCACCAGCAGCCAGTGCAAGGCCAAGTACAAAAGGATCTGGATCTCTAGAATACTGCATTATCAGTATCCCTGGTAATCAGAAATGCCTTTTGCTATGTTTAATGAAAGGAGGAAGAACTTTTGACCTGGAATTTCAAGCTAACTTAGCAATTTTTGTCTTCTGACCCCATAGTCTCTGACCCGCGTTTCATTTCACTCTGATGCCGAAGGACTTCCTTGCGCGGCTGCAGCCCAGTGCCAGACATCCAGTCTGATTTGGGCCGGATCTTCGGCAGCCTTATCTCCAGCCAGCAACTTCCTCTGCAACTACAAAGGAGACCTGGGCCATGGCTGACTCCCTGCTGTACCTCCATAAGGAACTAAGGGGAGCAAAATCCATGAGCATGCCTAACCTGTGCCAGATGGCTCAGGAGTGCCACGGCTTCCTCCACCTGTGGGGTGACTTCTTGCCCACACACCTGGGGCTAAAAGGGGCTCCCTCCTGCCATCCATGACTTCAGAGCCTGTGGCCATGCCTAGGAAACATACAGCAGAGTCCCAAGAGGGTCCCTTCTCCTTCCTACTGACAGCTCCAAAGGCTTCCCCCTTCTACTGCCAGGTACTGTGTGAATTTCTGATAAGAGCAGCTGGCTCTGAACTGTCCCTCTCCTAAGGAGCGAGGTGCAGGGAAGAGGAAGGGGAAAAGACACATGTCCCCCGAGGAGCTGTGAGGGGTAGGCACCCATGGAACAGGAGATAAAGCACCCTGCAGTGAAATAAAACTCCATTCAGGATATGAAAAAGTGCAGGGTGGCAAAGGATAAGCGCAGTAGACAGGACTGAGACAGAAATGAGGTCCATTAGCCAACACCTGACTGCTTCTAGGATGCATCTGGGAGCTGTGTTTGGTTTCCCTATTTAAATTTCCATGTGGCTGTATGCCTAACTTGGCTAAAGAGGCTCACTGAACAGTCAGATATGGCTGCAAAATATCCCTCCTGTGGTGAATCTTTTTATACCACTCTAAAAAAATAGGTGGTTTCTCCTCCTCACAGCTTGATCTTTTCTAAACCACAGGATCTTCACATGATGTTTCCTAAATCACACATTCCCACTTCTGGAGCTGCCTACTTTTTTAGTTCAGTGGTTTCTCAGTTATGAAAAACTAAGGGCACAGTATTCCTTAGAGGTTATAACCATAAAAAAGCAATCACTCCAACAATTCAGCACTGTGAAAAGAAAGCAAACACCTCATCAGCTATTAAAACTGAAAAGACCAGTAATTTAACTTATTTATTAACTGGTTTTTGTATCAACCCACACTTTCCCCTTTAATTCAATCCTTAATCTCCGGTCTCATTAAAGGAATAAATTGCCTTTCCAACAACGGGGAAACCCAAGTAGAACCCAAGGCTACTTGGTTAATTCACAAATACATCATGCTGCTGGGAGAGGAAAACACAGTGTTTGCAGCTTTGTTTATGCTCCTGGATGCCAGAGGATAGACTCAAAAGGTACATGTAATCAACAACCTGCAGAGTGTAATAAAGAATAAAGGACAGTGCTCCACACATGGTGTATGGATTACAAATGAAATCAGCTTCAGAAGATTCCTTAAAACACGAAAACCTGGAAAAAAATTCATGCCCTCAATATAACTGAATTTGTCACACAAGTTTTCAGAATGCTCCCATGATTGACAATTGAGGTCTATTCTGCCAATTCTTTATAAAGCAGGGATACTGTTTTGCCTGTATGTGACTTTGGAAAAATAATTTAAAATTCAAGCTGTTACTGTTAAAAATCCAGTATTCCTAAAAAGCTAGTACTTGTGTACAAATTAGAATGTCAATTATGAAGTAGAGTGGGAACTACTTCAGAGTAGTAAATGCTCAAAAAGTGAACAGTAAATTCCCTATTAGCATAATTTTGGGAGGAAAAAAAAAGCAAGAAAGATTTACCAATAAAATACAGCACCTTTTTAACACTCAGGGTATGATTTTCAGAATTCCACTGAATTCCACAGAACTACTTTTGAAAAAGCCACACTGCTCACAGAGAATAACAGCAATTAAAAAAGAGCAGTAAAGCTGTCAGCAGCTTCCTTCTTATTCAGGCCACTGTGATTTCTGTCCTTAAAAACACGTCTGCACTGATGAGCAAAACAAAAAAAGCAAGTTGGGAATGATTGTACATGCTAAATAACCCCGAACTCTGGAAGTGAGGCAGCACAGATCTCGTCTTACCCCACCTGAGAGCAAACACTCCCTTCCAGCAGAGCCTGTGACTGGGACAGGTGAACAGCCTGCTGCAGATTTTGGGTGTGACACCTCTTTGTGATACCAAAGGGGCAATGGCAGGTATGGAAAAACACAATGAAGCATCCCTCAACTCTGAACTTAGCCTCGGGCATGGCAGCGAGTGTTTTGAGCTTTAAAAAAAAACCTAAGAGAATACAGACTGCTTTAACTCTCTCTCTCCTCTCAGGTTTGTCTACAGAAACATTAATGGCTACACTAATCCTGTTGGGACACTTGTATTCCAGGGTTAATGCTCCTTACCCTCTTCTGCTTGTATTTTGTACACAGAAAAAAGGAGAATCTTCACCCTGGAATACAAGTGTCCTCGTAAGGAGTTCCACTGAGATAGCCATGACAGGATCAAAGAACTTCCTTGGAGGATACAGCCTTTATCTCCACACATTTGTTCTTTTCCTGTTAACTTGAAATGAAAAGGAAAGCCAAGACCAGCAGTCTGCTACTTTGGGAACCGCTGGACAGCTCAGGGACTATGCCATCTATCATGAAAATTTTCTTTCTCATACAATAACATGACTTCTTATGATCAAGTCATGTAGTTTCTGGGTCAAATTCACCCACAGTTTTCAGTGCAGACCCAGTAAATCCAAAACATCTGAGTGCATAAAACAAAGACTTGAACTTAGCCTTCTGAGTCTGAGAAATACTGATGTTTATCTCCTCATGCTTATATGGATCCAAACACTTTATATAAAATTTTGTAACAACCACAACTGAATTTACAAATTCAGATTGTGGGAAAGAGTTGATTTTTTCCCCATCACATTAAAAAAAAAAACAAAAAACAAAAAACACAAAAAAACCCCAAAAAACCCCACCCAAGCTCACCAACCAAAAACGTATCTCTTACTTGCAGTGGGAAACAGCTACTGTTTCATTCCACTAAAAGAGAAGTTTGATTCTACCATAAGCTGACAAGACATAGGTTATTTCTCACCATTGCAGCTCTAATGCTGCAAATGTCATATCCATCAGATTCCTGCTGCAGCACCTGTCAGGAACTAAGACATTTACTAACACAGAACAGGATTTGCTTAGCTGGGCCTTAAGCTAATAGAAGTACTGAATTGTAAACAGGCAGTGCTTTAGGACAAAACATGTCAAAAGAGCAGAATTTAAACAATGACATGTAAGGAAAAATGAAAAACCAATCACTTGCAATTAGGCTCAAAACGTGTTTAGTCCCCACCATCAGCTACAATAAACATGAGGCATAAAACCAATTGTAAAAGGTCACATTTAATAGACGGGGAAGCCTCATTTGATGCAATGGGTACAAGCAAAGTGAGGGAGATAAAGGTTCCATGACCTAAATAACAGGTTATTTTCTCAACTGCCAATGGAATTTAAAAGGGTTTAAACGTTAGTTATTTCCATAGGAAACTTGCTCATGGTTTCAGGCTGCCTGTGATTTCAAAGGAGCTGAGAGGCTTGTTTATGTAGCTGTGGTCACAGGTTTACATGAAAACTCTTATGTTGGTGTTCCCTGACACTCAGTGGTGCAGGCTGATGCTAAGAACATTTAATAAGTCTAGTCTAAACTCACACTTTCTTCAACCATTCAGCCTAAGTTTTAAACTTTTTTTATTTCTACAAGCAACAGTAGCAGTCAGCTGGGATCTGATTTGCTTTCTTTTTTTTTTTTTTTTTAAATCAAGTGCAGCAAATGCTGCACAATCAAGCAGAAAAATAACAGGGCTTTAAATAAAAAATATTATTATATTTAATACTCAGACTTGTAAGCATAGAAGTAAAAACAAAGAAGCATTCACAAACTGAAAATGCTCCTTCCATTCACATTACTTACTGAGTAGATTAGATTAGAAAAATAAATGCTTACTTTAATATTATTATGTCATGACAATGTCCAGAAATGCTTCCTCTGGTAGCAAAAATAATGAGTATAAGTAAAAGAAATACAGCTCAATATCTATAGAAGAAATATTGCCATGAAGAAAAGAAAAATCACATTCTGAGAGGATGCACCCTCAGGTACATCTGCAAAGAGCCACAATGTCCACATCAACAAAAAAATTTATTTCAGAAGTCACTCCAACAAATTAATAGCCATCATCTCTGCCATGGAATACATCCATGATATTCCTACCAGGTTTTTAAATAGCTGAATATCTCAAGTATGAGAAATTCTGAAAAAGTTACAGTAGCAGTAAGCAAGAAGTAATGCAGTAAGTAAGAAATGGGCTGCTGTACAAAGTGATTTTCATTCTGTGGTTTATTTTTGAAGCAAGGATTTAGCTGTCATTTAAAAGTGATAAAACTAAATCTGTCGTTTTATTCTTCTCCAAGTATACATATCCTATAGACCAGAAGGGAATCCATGTAACTAATAATGTAACTTTCCCGATATTTACTTTTTCTTGTATCTTTTTTCTCCTTTCACTGAGAGTCTGTGCTTGCTCTCTGTGCAGGGGTAGCTGTATTTTCCTCTCCTGACAAATACATTAGTTCCATTAACACTTGCAGAGCAAGCACAACAGCCTTCTGTGTACCTTTATAATATGCATTGTCCATAAGCACTTGTGGAATTAAACAGTGAACTTTACCCTCACGGCTGTCTCCGATTGGAAGGCAGCCACTGGATACAGAATGTTTTTGCAAACAGGTCAATCAGGAAGGTTAAGAGAGCAGACAAAAAACCCAGATAGCTGAGAATAACCCTGCTGGCCCTGCTGCCAACTTGCAGGAAACCCACAGTATATTTTAATGGATGTCATTACTTAAATCTCTTGATGCTCGAATGCCAAAATGGGCAACTTCATTGCTATGGCGACCAAAGCAACGCTGCTGCCCACTTGTGCCATCACAAGTCCTTTTCCTTGTCTCCCTTTGTTGTAACTTTAATTCACTTGGTATTGCAGGGAGGGGGAAGGAGAAGCGGGGTGGCATCACTGCTTTTGTTACTGAAGAAACCACTTGTCCATTTCAGAAAAGGATCTGAACGGTCAAAAGACAGTGATAATGTGAATTCAAACCACGATGACTTTGTTTTAGTAAGCACTAGGGAGAAATAAGAAAGAAGAGTAGAAATTATAATATAAGAAAAAAAAAACTCACCAGAAGAGTTTCAGAAAAAACCAGAAAGGTTTGCTATATAACATAGCAACCATCAGTTCAAAGCAAGAAATACCAGGAAAGGGAAATCTGGGAAAGAAGTGCAGAGGTGAGGAATGGACAAGAGTCAGTCAAGAAAGAAATGTACTGAAAAAAACACTGGGAGTGCGTAAAAGGAATCAGGGGAAAATAAAACTTAGAAAAATACCTAAAAGCCTTTGCATCTGGAACAAGATACTAAAAACAAAAAACAAGCAACTACAACAGCAAACAAACACATACCCAACATATATCAGTCTTCAATGTTCTGAATTTTATTTTGCCAGATCTGAGACCACTGACACACATTGGTCTGTTTTCACCAGGAAATCGCGTCCACACCAGCACATCACGCCCAAGGCTAACAGAGCCAATACCATCTCCACATGAATTATCCAGTGTCCGCATTGGCAAAAACTCCAGTTAAGGTTTTATCCCTTGCTCACTGGGCATATTTCTTTACTGCAGTGGGTTCTATGGTATTTAATACACTGGAAGTTCAGCTACAGCCCTCCTAAAATTCAGCAGAAGTCACTCAACCAGCAGACATACAAATTTATCAGAAGTTTCATTAGTTTTGCAGCTTTGTGGAAGCTCCTGTTTTAGGTCAGGGAGGAAAGGATATGGATGTGAAAAAGCCGATTCTGTTGCCAGGGATAATTTTCAAAACATTTTTTAAATTTATGATGCGTTTTCACTTTTTGAGAATCGCTCTTTTGCCTCAGTGCATCTCTTGTCACAATCAATTCGTAAAACCTGAGATAGTAAATGACTACTGGAAAAGGGATAGAATCAGAGAAACCATTTACAAAGCAAAGAATTGAAAAGGAAAATACAATATAATTGGGAACTTCCTTACCAAAGTGATTGATTTTGCCAGAAGTGACAAAATGAGAGGTAGCTGACATGAACAGGAAGGGTGGGACACACTAAGATGGAGAAATACAGTGCCAGGGAAGAGACAAAAGAAGAAGAACAAAAAGAGAGGGAGGAAAAGCAGGCAAAATTTGAAAGCATGAAGTCAACAAAATGAAGAAAGGTCAAGCTGGGAGCAATGAGAAATTCAGCCTTGAATAGGCCAGTGTTCACAAAAGGAGCAAGTCAGAAAAAAAAGCATCATTAGTGGTGGAAAAGGGCAAGTTGTGGTTCAGAGAAAAACAATCGAGAAAGATTTGGAGGCGGAGGGGGGGAAACCCACACAGAGTTTGGTAAAGACTAACTCAAGTGAATGAACTGAAAGAGTGAACAGGAGATGCCATCCAGAGAACAGCAAGATGACTCCAAAAGGAAAAAAAGACAGCTTCCAGAGGCACTGGAATCTAGCTGGTTTTGACCTTGGAAATGGAGAATTTATTTGGCATATATGAGAAGAGTCTCAGATAACTTTAGGCGTTAGAGTACAACTTGACCTCCTTTAACGGGACGTAATGACATTGTCCTATTTTTTTTTTCAAACTTACAGGAAGACAAAGTGTGAAGAAAGACTGTGAAAGAAATTAGTTTTGAAATAAATAAAAATATTTATGAACTTTGTATCATCACCATTACTGTTGGCACCTCTTATGTTTCTAAAAGGATTCTGCCACTCCACTGCTTTTTGCTTTGCAAGCAAATGTAATGATACAGACCATAAACAGAAAAACAAACAGATTTTGAGTATGTGGGGAAAAGGTGAGCACAATGTCAATTATACAATGTAATTACATTTATACATACATCAAAATGCAGTCTCTGAATTTCAGCATGGAAATTCAGCATTCTGTTTGAGAAACATGTCCTTCCACCAGTGCACTGAGCATCTGACAGGCTGGTTCTGAAAGGACAGTGCAATACCAACACCAATTCTTCATTACCTCAGATTGCTACAGTCATCCAAAATGCAGTTTGTAACCCTCTCTCCAACAGGATACAGGAAAAGCACTATCTTTTATGAATCAGCTGACAAAGGGAAAAAAAGAAGGCTCCTGGCAAACACACCACTCTCCAGATCACAGTAACCCGTGCCTGAAACTTTTTCAATTTCTTTCATATATTTCTCTACAAGCCTGGCCTCTCTTACAAAGCCAGACCTTGATGACCATAACAACGTGATTACAACACAGGACACAATAGTAATTAATCTGCTCCCATAAACTGCCACAGTCTTCTACTCTGCATTTGGTACTACAACAATTCTTTGGCTTATCACTGGAAGAAAACAAATAAAGTAGTAAGACTAGTTCACAGCAGTCCTTAAATCATGAGCAATATTTTAGGAAGTGAAACTGCTCTTAAGCTCTACTGAAATCTTCTGAGTGTGTAACCTTATTCCTGTTTCACAGAAACCTGATAAACTACATAAACAGGCTCTGGAGACAGATGACGAGACTGAGAAAACGTGTTATTCTCCAGAACAAAATGCTTAGTTAGCTGTAAAAGAGGCAATTGAAAAATTCTAAGTCAATTGGTTCAAATCTAATCTTTTACTCTACTTCAGAAGCATTTACTGATGTGCATTGAATACACATATTTAAGATCACCAAAAGGAAAAAAAGCAGATAGCAAAATAACAGATGAGTAAAAGGTGGAGTAGTTGAGGAGATTCTTAAGAATGAGCTGCAACAAGAAGTTTGCAGCTAAAATCTAATTAATATTTCTACTTTTTTTTGCTTGTGAACTTCAACATGGCACCAAAGTGTGTTCGAATTACAACCTCCTGCCATTTAGGTGGGCTTTCATCCTGGTGAGCTGCACGGCAGACACAAAGCCCTTGTGAGGATTTCACTTCACTATGAATTAGTGTCTAACATTGAGAACACCTTTCATCATCGGCTTGTATTGCCTTCAGGTGCCTATAAATTCCTCTCAGTCTTTATGTAGCACTTGTCTATCAGACCATGTCATCAATTTTACTGCAGGCAAGAGGCAGACACACCTCTTCCTGAGACATAGACAACACAACAATTACCACAGCCACTCTTGCATTATCATTTCATATCAGCTCATTGCCAACTTCTAATCACCCACGACTCGCTATGGAAAACACGTCGCACTTTCCAGGCTCTCTTCACCTCACTGGTGCTGACAGCTGCAAGGTTAAGGTGGTCTCATCATTGACTATGCCAGGCTTCCATGAAAAATACCCAGGCATTGCATGCTATCTGAATAGAAATGAATAGGTAACAAATACTTATAAAAAACAACAGGGACTTTCAACTTTTTTAACCAAGTCTGTGCTGCACTTGTGCGTAACGTAAGTTATTTTGTTAAAGAAGAGGTGAGGTGGAATTATGTCTTTTCTTCTGATTTTAAAATAAAAATACATGAGCATACCTATCGCTCCAGGAACCAGGCAGCTCAAGGGGTAGGGAGGGCCTAATGTTGAGGGTCAGCAACGTATTCTTACCTGTGGTTAAGAGAAATCTAAAGTTGCAACCTTCCCTCACAGCTGTTTGGTTAAACATGCTGGTGCTGAGCTAACATGAGTGGCTGTTCATTCACACCACCCCTGCCATCAACCCACTGTGAGATTCCTCACTGAGACACAACAGTCAAAGGAGAGGAACCAACCAAAGCATTGTCTACCTGAAGATTAAAATCCTTCACCTAAATTCACATTTCAGGGCTTAGTTCTGACCCCAGTTAAAATCTGCACTTTGAAACAATGAGTAAAATGAATTCAGGGAAATCACCTTCATGGCTCAAGTTATGTTGTTTGGCACAGGAGAACCACCCACTCGAAATTCAATTACTCCTTCTCGGCAGTAACTCCTGTCTCGGGGTAGGAAAGTCACACAACCTGGGAAGTCTGCAGCTTGTGATTGCTGACCCACACTTTCAACACACTGCTGTAGCCACGAGATGCAGCTAATTTGTGCTGCCAAGCACCCTTTTTTTAATGGTGTCACAAAGTATTTCAAGGAACTGAGTTCAATGCAGTCTCTCACATTTTAGTAGTGACTGTGTCCCCTGCAGAGACGGAGCATCCTGCTGCTTTCCCACTTTCTGAAGAGCACGCCCCAGCAGCTATTCCTCCCTGGGTTCCCACTGCATGAGGGAACAAATGCACACCATCGAATTATTCTTACTAAACAGTTCAGTCTTCAAACTGCAAAATCTCATCCAAATGTGTATTTTGCTTGTCACTCCTTTTATTCTGTTTTCATAGGAAGGAAGTAATAATAAACAAATTACTGCACAAAAGCACACGAGCTCTGGCAGGCAGTTTCAAAGCTATTGACAAAAACCAGTCTATTCACTGCAAGCATCCTACTTTTACAATCTCTCTGATCAGGATGCAGAGGACCAATTCAATGGTTCCTGATGGAAAAATACCTAGTGGGCGTGTTCCATTTCCGGAGACAATGGTTTGCCATGCAGAGCTTTTATCTTCCTCCATCCCTCTAGTCCCCTGCCTTTATTTTTCTTTTTTTTTTTAAAGATCTGAGGATTCTGTTCTGAAATACCACAGTGATACTTCACTTCCACAAAACCTACTTACAAAAAAAAAAAAAAAGAAAAAAGAAGAAGAGAAAGAAAAAAGGTGTGGGTGGGGGAGAAGCTTTTCAGGAAGGCTGCAACCTTACTAAGTACTATTTAGTCAGGGCAGGCTGCTTCCCACAGACAAGTTCACATTACGTGGACTACATATGGTAGTGGATGTCAGAAAGAATCATGTTAATTCAAAGAGAATCAGGTCTAACATAGCACTACAGGTATTTCAGATTTCATTCTGGAGTAGCAGGCTAAACACAGCAGACCGTGCCATAAATGCTGCTGAGTCCACGGCCATTCACACGCCAACCGAGGGCTGACTCCCTGGCATTAGCAAGTCCATCTGCTCCCTGCTCTTCCAACTATGACAAGGTTTTTATACAGGAGCCACCAGGCACATAAAAGGAACATGTGAAAACTCATAGCAGAGATCACATCTTCCAGTGTTTGCATCTCACAATAGCACTGACCACAATTACAGTTTCAGTACCATTCGCAGGCCTCTGACAAAGCAAAATTTCCATGTTTTAAGCAAAGCTGGTCCAGTCACGGATTAGAATCTCATTAAAACAACACCCTCATTGTGCTCTTTAACAGCATTGTTTGAAAGGAATGGAAGAACTATCCAATGCGGTTTATTTATCAATATTTCTCTTTGGCTACCAAAGGCATGTGCCTGCTCTCTCTTTGCAACTGAACTTAATAGACAAAGTAGTCTGAGATTTAAGACATATTCCAGGTCTGAGCCCAAATTAGAAGACCTCTCTCGTATTTCTGAAACCTGTTTAGTTAATTTGTTTGTTTGGGTTTGGTTTTTTTTTTCATTTTTTTCTCTTCTTCCCCTTCTATGGCACTTTAATGCTCTTCCAATTAAAGTATATTTCTAGCCATAGTCTGTCCTTTTCTTCACTCACCAGGACACTCTGAAAGGTGTTCCCGAGCCTTTTCAGAGTGACAGGTGTTCTGCACCTCACCTCTCTGGAGAGATGTTTGCAACCACAGCATCTATATATTCAACCATGGGGATGGGCAGGCGGAAAAGGCTGAAAAGGTGAGTGCGACTACAACAGAAAAGAAAGAATTCTACCAGTAAAAAGGCCATGGCAGTCCCATTATCCTGGCAATCTTCCTAGCATGTCAGAGTTAGAAACACTGAAGACATAAAAAGGCATTTTCTAAACTGCTGTGCACAATTTTGAGATTGTCGTCTTTCCCATTATCCTCATAGATCACCAGTGAGAATCTAACACAGAGGAGTGGTGGTCATGCAGGTATTTCCATAGCATTACTTGTGGGATTTTAGACAAGTTCATGTGCGTGGGAACCTGTTTTGGCTGTGTAGCATTCACCAGAGCAAACCTGGGAACAGACCCATTTCAGGAAATGGGCCTGAAAAATGGCCCTTATTCAACCACATACGTAGTGACTCTAAAGAGGGAAAAACCTGTCTTTCTATTTAGGATTATAGTAATTGGAGCTAGCAAAATTAAATTTATGTTTTTGAGTGACCTGTGACAGAGAGGAAAAATATGTCATGTGGCAAAATTATATTATCTATCAGTGGAAATATCAGCATTAAGTGCGATACAGAATAGGCTACCTGCCATTTGCATTTTATCTTTCCCCCAGTTTTGAAACCTGTGGGGACACCCCAATGCATCGCACCACCATCGACTCTTCACATTAGTTAAACCAGACCTGTGACTTCACTACCAGAAGAAAATCTAATTTACTTCATGCCACACTATTTTCAGATTGATTTTTACATCCATTTTGCTGGGAAATCTGAAATTCAGAGCTCGTACTATCCCATCTCTGCCCTCCAAACATGCACATGTAGACACATCACCAGAGGACTTTTTCCACTTTTGCAGCTTTTCTTTGTTTTAACAACAATCTGGATGGAGAAATAACAAAGCTCACTCCTCCCTCCCAAAATGATCTGCTTTTAATCACAAGAAACATTTAAAACGGACATTAGAAAGGAGAGGCTGCCCCTTTATAATTACGGAGCTTGATAATTACCTGGTGACTTGTAACAGACCCATTCTCAATGCATCTTCCTTCCTCTCTCCCTTGATAATGTAATCTAATCTCTTGGCTATGCTTTCATCTGGCATCCAATGCTGCACATTGTTTATCAAACAACAATCTTTTCTTAGGTAATGACAGAACAAAGGCAAGGAAGAGCAACTATGGTAATACTACAGCACTTACCACTTCAAAAGTAACTGAATCGGTGTAATTTACATTGCCTGTGCGCTTTTTCTCTTCTTTTGCATCCAGTATTATCTCCTCTGTGCAAGACCAGGACCCACATTCACCCTTTCACTGGACACTCTCTATATTTACACCTTACAGAAGCTACGGTGCAACATGTCAACAGTGGAAGCCAAAACCAAAAACGCATACAGAAAGCTGAGATATTCCATATATGTCTTCATATTTGAAAGCACAGGCATCTTCTATGACAAGAAAATCATGTGCCTCAAGTTCCTTTCCTACCACAAAGTCTTAGCAATAACATGCAATGACTATTTAAACACAGATCTTAGTCTCTCAATATCACATACAGAAATCCTGGTAAGACTCTAAACACAAATTTATCAAATTTCTTTCATACCTCAATGTTGATGAGAGGTCAGGCTGCAGAAGCTTTTGCTTTGGATTTTCCAGGGCCAATGATCCTGTTTCCTAGAGACGCCTGTACTTCATATTCCCTGTGTGCCTTAAGTTCAGCAGTTCCTCACATTCACAAATCAAAACAGGATGATCCCTGCAACACCCCACCTGTGTTAGGTTCAAGACAACAATTGTGATGTGGCAAAGAATGAGGGCCCCAAAGCCCCAAGATTTTGACAGATCACAACTACAAGGACAACCAAGGGCAGCAAAGTAGTAAAAATAAACCTGCCATCAGCAATTAGCAGTTTGGTATCAAAATCAGACAAAAACAGCTGGGTCCTTCTGTATAAATGGTATCTGGAGATCTAAAATAGCACTAATCACTGAATTTCCAGCCTGATCACTCTCACCAGGTGTCTTTTACCACAGAAAAATGTAAAACAATTATAAAATGGATCCGGGTAAAGGAAGAGGGAGATGACTATAACGTATGCAAATATTTAGTACAATATTAAACTAAGCTTTAAGATTTTTATATCAAAAGAAACTGACTACATGCATTATTAAAAAAAAAAGCTCTCAAGTACCACTCTCAGAGTTACACTCTTGTATTTATGACCTATTATCAAAGCATAATAGCTTTATGGTGCATGACAGTGACCCAAATTAATACTAAGATAATGATAATGCACTTCCCCTGCTCACTTTCCCTGTGATTTGAACAGGTTCAGGGAGAAATGCCATCTTCCCTAAGCATAATTTGACACACACAGCTCTGGTGATGCTCTCCGAAGACACAGCACAACCACCTACTTAAATAGGTATGAACCAATGAAGGACTGAGGTTAGCAAGTCAAAAACCACAGAAAAATGTGGTTGTGTGGGTGTGAGGATGCTGCCAAGCTGTGATGCTGTTACAGTCTCTGACTGAAAACACTGATCTGTAACAGGCAAATCTGATCAAGGCCAGAGCTAAAGGTAGGGTAAATGGGGTAACAGCATGGCAAATCAAGTGTGGAGCTGGTATATTCTTTCATAATTCATTAGAAAATGCTCGCAATTTTTTTCAAGCTTACTTTGTGAAATGAAAAAACAAATTAAAAAGTTGTGAAAAAAGTAATTATTATCCTTCATCACAGTATGATTTCAGAGGCCTTTATAACAATGGTGTTTGCAGACATGCACATGGTTACATACAAGCTTATGAGGACAAGCCAAGGTGAAAGCTTTGCTGACAGAACAGCAAACTATTTTGATTGTCCAGCAAGAGGAAAGGCCCCAGGATCCAACGAAACTAATACGTAAATAAATAACCCACAGAACTCCCCCCGTGTGCAGGGGAAGTTGTTATGACACAGAACAGGTGTGGAGCTTCGGCTCAACAGCCACGCACGACTTCCCATTACAGACCTATCACTTCTGGGACCACTTACACTGTCTTCTGCCACAAGGGTCAGGCTGGAGGTGAGGGGAGCTGTGCCACATCCCATCAATCCAGTACACAAAACCTGTCTCTTCGCATTGGCTACGGGAGGAGACCCTACACGTGCTGTCCTTCCCATGCTTTCCTGCTCTGGCCTCTTCTGCTTAAAGGAAAAAGGGAAAAAATGGTCACTCTGAGAAGATTTAAATAAACAGCATAGATCCGAACCCAAGCACGCTAATCATTTAATTTCTTCCCAATCACCTGCATAACAGCAGTGAATAATTAGATGGCTTAGGCTGTTACTAATGGTATTTATTTTTAAGCAGTTACTACCCAGTCCAGATGGCAACAGCAGGGCTGTAATTTGGCCTTAACATCTTTGCACCTGAACCTTGCAGTAACATCCTCTCAAAGCAATTCCACTTGTATCCCCCCTGGCAAAATCGTGGGTCATGAGAAAAAACCCAGCATAATTCAAACCAAATTAATTCATGTACCAGTTTGATTAATGCAGCCCTCAGACTAAATACATTTCTCCACACCCCATGGGGAGCAGCTCCGCTGGTTTTGCCACTGTACTGTTTATCAAAGAGAAAAATATAAATCGCTCATAGCAAGCACTGCCATACAGTGTCACTGCCTGGTGTGGCTCATTCAGATCCAATTTATCCCTGCTCAACGCCATGCCAGGTCAGACAAACACATGGACTGCCCTGCTTTGAAGTCAGCTGGTTCTCCAATTGAACTCTATCTTCTCACACTACTGCAGATAACGAAATAGTTTATACAAGAAGTGCTGCCAAACCATCTGTCAATCAAAAATGCCACAATTATTACTAAGTATCCACCCCTTTTCCAGTGCACTGGTTGCTACCAATAAAAAGCTCAATTTTGGAGCAGTTGAAAGTGTTAAAGTAACTCTGCACTTGTTTTTGCATCTAAATCCATGGCACTTTAGCAGCTCCAGCTTCAGCTCAGTCTTGGGCAGAGCTGACAGGGTGGGAAGGCAGCAGGCACTCTGCAAGGGTTCTGCAGCTGCAGAGGCAAAGGGGAGGGAGGACAGGTAGCCGGAGCACATCTTCAGCTCCCTTCTACAATTCCATAATTTTAAAAGTTTCTTAGTGACGAAACAATTTCCACAAACATCACCTATCCCACAAATCACCGCTATTCCTCGCAACCTACACCACTGCCAATAATTCTTGGTAAGCACAAAGGTTAACAAATCTGCAATATTATTGGATAGCTCTTGTAAAAAAGACAAACCAGGAGTGAATCACAGCTTTATCAGCCACTGACTACCCCAGGCTATAAGAAAACTGCATGAATTAACATTCTCATTGCTGTTTCCCACCTTTCTTACCTTCTGTAATGAGATCTTAGCACAATTACTACCTCTATTTTATTATAAAAGAGGCACACTATGATTTTACAATAAGAGAACGTTTATCAGTTAAAGTGTGTGGTTTTAAAAAACTAAAATTGTAGTTATTTTCTCAGTTTTCTAAGAAAGTACTGTAACAGCTGAATAAGGAAAGGTTATTTTAACCTCCAAAGGCTATTGTTCCTTTTTTTCTCCCCAAATTTGTCTGGAGCCAGACAACACAAGGCTGCTGTGCCCTGGGCTAGAATTGAAGGGGGAGGAATGATAGGAGGGGGATGCCTGTTTACAATTACTCCATTCCTGTTTTTAATGAATCTTTCTGAATGACCACTAAGTGCTGGTTTTGTTCTTTGGAACAAGGGAGCTATTACTGGAGGACTAAAAAAAGGAAGGAAAAGGGAAAGCAAACGGAAAACTGCCAAACTCCAGGGCATTTCAAACAATTCAGCTGCATGTCCCGGAGGTAATCTGCTCCACAGGCACAAGGCTGTCCCCACACATTTGCAGCCTCTTTTCTTCCTCTCCCCTTGACATGCTAAAATGAAACAGCTGAGATAAGGGGGGGCGGGAGACAGTCAGAGCTAAAGTAAGAATCAACAGATAGCTATTAAAATATGAAGAATTACATTATTCAAGTTTGAGTAACTAGAACTTAATCACTGTCTACATTTGGCTACTACTGTCACTTGCAAACCAGAATTCCAGAACTACATAAGGGGATGGGTCACTCTTGCACCATCATCTGCCTGCCCTGCACACCATCTGATTGCTGCCCTCCTCAAGAATCTACCAGTCCAGACAGCTGCCAATAAGACAAAAAAAAAAAAAAAAAAAAAAAAAAAAAAAAAAAAAAAAAAAAAAAAAATCACCAAGAAACCTGGCTTTCTGGGGTTTTTCCTAGGTTGGTAAGGTTGCAAAGCATCAGACCTTCTTCAAGTGTAGGCTGGATGGGACTCTGAGCAACCTGGTCTAGTGGATGGTGTCCCTGCCTTGGAACTAGATGATCTTTAAGGTCCCTTCCAACCCAAACCAGGCCATGATTCTATGATTATTTTAGACATTATTAATTACGTATTCTAGATTTACTTCTTACCATATCCTAATTAATGCAGCTACATCAAACTTATGCCAGAGAAACCATCACATACCTCAGTAAATTACCAAGTTTTTCTACATGCATTACTGAACCTGACATCAATCCACTTTATTGAAAATGTTGCTTAGAAGAAAATAGTTTCCACCTAATCATCAGAAAAAAAAAAGTGCAGCCCTCTGCAACTTGCTAAATGGCAGTCCATTTATAAAGCTGGCTGAGAGTGGACAGTTTCAATTAGTTAACTGTTCATCATCTATGACATTTGTTTATTTACAAAAGGTACTGGTCTGCTACTGTGTGTGAAACTATCCAAGCTGCACAGGGATGTTAGAAAATCATGACTGTGATCTCACTTGTCTGTAGTACTGTTCCTTACTGCATTATTTTAGTAGCTTCAAAAGCTGTCAAATAGATCTGGGCATGGAAAAATGCAAGTTGTACATGCCTATACTTTGTAGAGGTATTTGCACCTACAAGTGCATGTTAATATTCACCTGCTGCATACAGGGCAAAGAGGGCAACAGCTCTGCATTACTCTTCTGCTTGCCTATTCTCACTCTGTAGAAGGAGGTTTTATTTTTGTCCCAGTTAACTTACAGCATGGTGAGAAATCAACCAAATAAAATTCCAGTTACCTTCAGAGTAAAGTGTTGGATTTTTAAAAATGTAACTATAATATTATTTCTACTTCTAGGGTAAGTAGCAATGCAAGAAAAGTTTTCCTTGAACAAAATTAACGGGCATGCACACATGGGATTCCTACCCTATAAAAGTGAAATAATATAAATTATTTCACATATTGATTAATCCCATGTGTTTTTGCTACAGCTCACCACGAAGGATTTGGCAATATTTCCACAGCCAACATGATAAAACCAATAATAAAAATAAAATAATAATAAAAAAGCTTGCAACAACATATTCTCTCATAAAGAACTGTATAAAGCAGAAAACTGCTCTAAACTAGAAAATGAGCAGCCATTATTATACAAAAATTACCTATTTTAACGTGTCATTTCACACATACCTTTGTCAGAGAAGAAATATTACTTGTGTTCTTTCCATCCTTCAAGCTGAGCATGTACTTACAGACTTGGAACCACCATGACTCATCTGATGACAAGAAGTTGCATTATTTACACTTTTATATATGGCAACCACATTTTATCTTTCAGGTTCCCTGCCATGGTGGCTGGAACACACATTTTCCTTGAGAGGCAGCGTATGACTCAAATCCAGATGGGCAAATTACCACACATTTGCTGCAGCAAATGAAGAATGTGCTGTGCAAAGGAAGAGTTACCACAACTTTGCTGCTCCTTGTGTGTCAAAACCTTCAGCCTCCACTTGGTGAGGACCCTCCAAACTCTAGGAAGCAGAGAGTGACTAAAATAATCAGTTTTAAGGACTTAGATTCATTTTAAAACACAGACATGACAAAACACATTTATATAATATTTCTTCTTAAAATCTGGATAATTGTATTACCTGAACAAACAGAAAATCCATTGTGTAATCTGGCTAAGATGCTTACCTCAGTGACACTGCATGGCAGTGATCGCTATGAGTGATTTTTCTCTTTGATAGCTTTTTGAAGGCGGTTCTTTCATTAGCCACTTATCCCCGTTAGGCACCAGGTAGCCGCTTATCCACTCAACGTAATTATCTCCTTCAACTCACGAGGAATACAAATAGATATTTTTATTACATCTTCGTTCCCCATTCACTTTTGCTTTCTTTTTAATCAGCCAAGTTTAAAACTGTAATGATAAAAGCCTTGTTCTCTTATCTGACAGTGGCTGAACTCTCTGAAGGACTGATGCTGATCTCTGAGCCTCTTCCGCAGCACGGCGCGGGCACTGGCCACATTGTTCCACCCCAGAGCACAACACCAAACTATTTTTATATCATCCCCATACTGCTCAGCATATATCTTAAAACATTTTGTTTGGGTTTCGATTGTTGCTGTACTCAGAGCAGATATTTTCACTGGCACTGGGCCATCCATAAGTAATCCCTCAAACAAATACTTTGCACTTGGGAAATCTCTGGCAGGACCCTGTAACACACACACACACACAAAGGAGAACAAAATCAAACTGCAGCTGCCCATGCAGGTCTGGTTAACTCCCAGCATCTGCCTTTACAACCTTTTACCAGATTCTGTGTAGGTTTCATTTCTGAAGCTTAAGGGAAGAGCTATCTGCAAGGAAAACCAGAGAGTCTATCCCGTGGGCACAATGCTGACAGAAGGGCAACTTGAGCTCCTCACCTCTTGGGGCTGGCAGGGACAGGTTTTTCCCTGTACAGTGCCCAACATGGTGCTGGTCTATCACCACAGCTCCCAGTAGCCTTCCTGCATTTACTAACATAAACAGCCAATCCACAGCCCAGACACTTTCCATCTGGATGATGAGAACAATTTGTGGTAGTAGGGGGATGTTATTCTGTGCATGGACCAGCCACCCGAAAACCCTACCACAGATACGTAGCCTGTGGATTGCACCACTATTTGCAAGGCAGCAGAGAAATTATTTCTTTTAAGACTTGGCTTCTTTTTCTGCCCCTAAGGAGGAATGTGGTGCAGTGGTTACCAGCATCACAACCAAACACAGACTTCTCTCAAAGTCTGGGTGACTAAATGGATGCTATTTAAGAGCTCTGGTGCAGCTACAATTAGACCTCTGCTTCTCCACAAGCATCTAATATGACCACAAGCAACATCTCAATCATGTCATTTGCAAACAGGGTGAGTGCTCCCTGCTTGCCTTCTGTCTGCAGTACTGTGCCATGACGACCATAAAATCCAGAGAACTAACATCCACTCCAGAAACTAAGATTTTTCTGGATACTTTTGCCCTTTTCTTTGCCACAAAGGACAGTGAGAGGACCTCAGAATTCCCAGCTCTTTCCACTCCCCAAGCCCAAAGTCCAGCTTCGTGCTTTGCAGACAAGACATAATGGAGGATGAGGCTGCAGCTACACAGAAAGTAGTATGTTGTCCAGACTACCCAAAACACAGAGAAGATGCTTGCAGAACTTTGTGATAAGCTGATTAAATTTGCTGAGCAAATATATTTTCCATGGCCAAATGTAGGTGAATCCTTCCAGGGAAAGCAATCCTCCTGTTTGGATCATCACCAATGCTCCAAAGATAAAGAGCCTGGAGTTTTTCAGAGACTTGATTTAATCTAGACAAATTATTCCGTTGGTTTTTTTTTTTGCCTTAATTCTCAGAATCATCCGCAACATTGTCATGAAAACTTAAAAGAGACAAGTCAGCTCAGAACTAAGAGCAAGCCCAGAATGCTTCAGTCAGAGTGGTTAATGTTGGACATTATTTCTTTAGGGGTATTATAGGTTTTGATACCACATCAGTCAAAGAATCGGAAACAATTGAAGCTATTTTTTTTTTTTTGGCCTTGCTTAGCTCACATCATTCAGAGAAAAGGTACAGCTGCATCAGCAGAAAGTCTCCACCAGAGCCTTCTGCCAACTTAGCCAGAGAAATGCAGCTCTTGGACATTCAGCTACACCAGCACTGTCACAAATGTGCGAACCTTGTCAGCAGACCAGACACGAGCTGGGCTTCAAGCAGGCAAATCAAAACTGGTGCATAGGGGAGATATGTTGCCAAGTTACTTAAATTTCTGTGAATTCAGGTTTATGTGTAATTTGATTGAATTTCTTCTCAGTTCAGGGCCTGCACATACAGCATTGCTACTGCTAGCAATTGCCAGCTGACACTTCTCTGGGAAGCGTATCTTGTAAGGAGATTAAAGAGAAGGCAGGAAACAAGGGTATCTTAAAAGGAAATTCCCCACATTTTTTTTCCTCTCTCAGACTATAAAACAGGACGAAGACGATTTCAGGATTAAATACACAATATCTTTGGGGTCTCACTTACAAACCAGATGAAAACTGAAGTGAAACTGAGACCACAACAACACAAGACGGTTTTTTTTCTACAGTATTTTCATCAGAGATTTTAACTGGCAAATATACAAGGCCATAGTTAGCAGCTTAAATTTGAAGGAGAAAAAAATATCCTCCTATTTCTTACTTTTTCTACATATTTTGGAATGTAAGAAATCACTTCACACATCCTGGAGAGCAGTGGTGTGCCTACATAACATGGTAAAAACTAATTAAGAGGTAAAGAAAACAGAACCAGTGATTCAGCCCAGTGTAAATTCTGTGCACTTTAAACAAATAAATAAAAAATAGAAACATTATCAGAGGGTTTTCAACCCCTTAATAGAGGCTAAATGTTTTCTATTAATTTCAATTTTCATATTTAAAAAAGTCACTATTACTGTTATCTCTGATCTTTTCCTCCTTCTCCAGAGACTCAAAATAAATTTCAGAACTAACCAGATGGTCTGTAAGCATTAGCAAATGACTTTTGATAATAAAAGCTAATTAGTTCTGACCTGATCTCCATCATGTATTATCAGCTTTGGCCATCGTAAGAACTCTGCAGTCCCACAACCACTACAGACAAAACCTGGACACAAAGTCTGGTGGAAACCTTCACTCCCTGGGCTCCCCACAACCCCCTGATTTTTCACAAGTGACTTTAAATGGGGCTAAGAGACATATAGGGAAATTTGTACTTGCATTAATAGCTCGTTTGTTGTTAAGTTTTCACTTCCTTTTAACATTAACACATTCTGCAGATTTGCTATTCCATGTGACAGTATTTCAGGCTTCCTGGCAAAGCACTCCAGGTGCAGAGAAGATTCCTTGCTGAAGCCACAATTTTCCCTTTATGCTTTACTAGAGCCAATTCAAGCCAGAATAACATAAAGCAAAGAAACAAAACCATTGCAGAACTGTCATTTAAAAATACGGATTTTTAAAAGGCTTTAGGGGTATCATTTATGAAACACAAAGAGATTTCCTTCTTTAGCAGTGTTCCAACACATTACTCTTTCGTGCTTACTCCAAGACATGAATATACTTGCCTCAAATGTCAGTGAGGTATTTATACAAAGGCAACTCTTCAGAAACCTATTATTGTGAATACAAAACAGGAAGTACAGTAATTCCACCAGTATATGTTAAATAATGCTCAGTATAAACTGTGCTTTTCAATTAATAGGCAGTGTTAATCCCTCCAGGGGAAAGGGAGATGTGAAGTGTGAATTGAAAATACTGACTCATGATAAAACCTTTGAGTATTTTTCCCACAAAGTTTTCTATTTTGTTGGTTTGTTTTCAATTAGGGTTTTTTTTTCCCCTCCCCTCCTAATAGCAGACAGGAGAAAACAGAAGATAGAATTTGCAATATAAATGAAAAAAAAAAGCAGTGGTTGAAGTTCAACGACATTGTAAAGTGAAAAACATGAAAATATAATAAAATAATAATACAATAAATGCATAATGATACTTCAAACCCTACAACTCCTTTCAGTTCTCATGCTTTCAGTAACTAAGCCTTGGGATAATTGTGTTACATGGAAGGTGCAGCTCTAGGAAACTACTCCATCAACAACTTAAATACAGCTGTACTGGTTTACAAGTGTCACAACTATTCAGAACAGGATGCAAATAAAAAGACCATATAATACTGAATAGTCTTCAGCCACTTAGCTGATATCCTACTAAAAATAACTAAACTACAAACAAAAGTCCAAAAAAAATTATTTTCTTCATAAGCATTAACCACCATGAATTAAAGAAACTTATTGTTTTTATTAAAAAAAATAAACTGATTAATAAAAAACACATTACTACCTAGTGAGACAGACAATCCAGATATAAAAACAAAGCTCTTTCCTCACACATGTTAAATAAGAAAATATTTTTAAATAGACAGCTCTCTAGAACTCTAGTGAGACAACCTAATCAGCAGTTTGGTCTTTTCAAAACATTCATAGATGCTGTAAAAAAAAAAAAATTCAAGAGCTTCCCAAGTCCAAAGACCTGAAACAAACACCCCATGCAAATCCCAGACAGACAGAAACCAAAGATCCTCTTTTCTAAGGTCTGACAACAAACCTATATCTATTTACAAATGTGTAAGAACATCTCCTCTGACACAACTCTGCCACAGAGTCTCTCTTCCCACTTTCTCCTACAGGCAGGGTATTTGGAAATCTCCATGCAAGCTAAGAGATGGAACTTTGGTTTGACTGCCATCTGCTGATCCCAAGTTTTGGGAACCTGAAGAGTAATTTAAAAATGTGTGCACAAAACTTCCAAAATATTCAGTGTTTCTTCTTCCAGTTCTTGGTAACAAAGAAATTAGATAACTAGAGATAACAGGTGTCTTTGTTTAAAGAAATAAAATTAGACCAAGTGTCCAGATATTTAGCACCCTTTAGCTACTATTCAGATAAGCAAAACCAGAAAATTTAATAATTTCATGTGCATGAATGACTGTTGAAACAAAAGCATGTAATGCCCAGGACCCTTGTGATAGTAAGAAACAGAGAATCAGGTGCAACAGCGACTCCTTAGAGAAAAGGGAATCATAGTTGAAGCAACCATTAAAAAAAAACAAGGAAAATACAGAATAATAATAGACTACACCTTTATATTCTTCCACATGGGAGAACACCACAACAAGCAATTTTACCACAAAAATATTCAATATTATAAAAAGTCTTTGTTTCATCGTACCCCAATGAAACACACACACACACACACACACACACACAAAAGAAAGCAAATTCACCTTCAGGACCCTGACATTTGTTGTTTTAATTCCTTCAAGAAGGCATATACTTGGTGAGGGGCTGAATGGGCTGGTGATGCTGAAATGATGGAATCAAGACATGAACACGATTACACCAAGCACCCCTTTGGAAGAGACCACACTGTAGATGAGGTCAGGACTTGAAGTGGGTTTTTTTCTAACCCAGAATGTTTTTTATCAGTACAAGCCAACATTTAGGCACATCACTACTGTTCAAAGCTGAAATTGAGGCAGCAAGAGATTTACTCTAGTGTTCCATACAAGAATAGTTCTCCTGGCAAAACCAGCTTTATCTGGTGTATCTACAAAAGATGACTGAGCACCCTGTGCATGTGCAACCCAGGGCATGTGCAGCCCGGGGCATCAGGACCATCTGGCTGAGAAAGCACCGAGTTCATTTTCACTCTCTCGCTCATCTTTGGTGAGGTGGGAGAACTCTTATATCCCACAAGTTTTTTCTCTATTTTTTCCTTTGGCAAAGCTTAGTTCTTTCACTCCATTATTATACAGGAAAAGTAGAAAAACAAGTGATTATATTAATAGAATTATTATTTAGATATATTATATAAGTATATTTATATAAGCAGACAATGTCAAAACTCAAAAGCATTCAGAACTGCCAAAACAAGCATTGTTTCAGCCCAGTTTGTATGCATGGTGTATTTCTGCCTAATCAGATACTGACTTTAGTCACCTTTTTCTAGTTCCTAAAATTCCAATCCTGCAAACATTCAAATACACAGTGAGCTTTACAGTAAAGCATATACATAAATTATTCCGGTGTTTGAATCAAATGCAATCCTCGGCTTATGGGAAAAGAAAGCAGTTTGAGTGTGGACTGAAGGAGTTCCAGGTTAAGATCTTTTGTGTCAGTATTTTTATGAGAAGAAGATCCACATGAATAAAATGTAAACCCATGGAAACCCTACCACAGAAGAAAAATAAAAAAACAAAACCAGGCTGCCATTTGAATAATGAGTTTGGATTTCTCTGTGAGACCAAAACTTCAAGTGGCACGCCAGGTACACAAATTCTGGTGATTGTGAATCAAACCACAACTTTTCTTCTCTTAGAACAGTACTAATTAAAATTATTTATTTCAAAATGTATTCACTGTCTCAGAAAGTTAATAGTTCCAATTAATACTTTTCCTTTTCCAAGAGCCTACATTATTTGTGTTCTGTCACAGCATTGCTGGCAGATGACGTCAAAATATGCCTTTGTTGTGGAAATGTGTCTGCTTAAACAGTTTTTTTATTTGTGATGTGGCATCTCCTGTGAAACATACTCTGTTTTCACAGGAAAAACAAAGGCAGGACAGAGTCTTATAATCTACAAAGCCAGTAATGGTCTTATACAAGTCTTGCACATGATCTAGAGCCTTCAGTGGTGGCTTCTCTCCTTTCCCTGCTCTGTCCACTAGAAAGACAAGTAACTGAAAAAGAAAAAGCAAAATGTGTTTCCTCATTTTCCCAAAAATGAGGAAACACAAGACTTCCCCTTCAGCCATAATTTTGAAATCCCTTCACACGCAGTGGGGTTGCACAGAGGGAAGAATTTTGAGCTCTGTGAATGTTAATCAGCCATTTCTGGAGAAGCAGTGACAGAACTGCACCTATTGCCTCAATTACAGTGCCTACAGCAATTACCCCCTTCACTTTGTTTCCATCACTCTTGTTCACGATGCACAGAGGAGACAGAGGGCTTCTCAATAAGGAGGTGTCGGTCTTCTATAGGTAGTACACTGCCAGAACTGCAGCAAGGAGCACAACCTATTTTCATGTCATTCTGATTCTTTACACTTGACATCCCTTGACAACACTTTTTCTGGAGAGCAGGCAGACAGTTGAAGCAACATCATAAAATCCCTCCCTGCTGGTACACAGAATCAAACCGTCATTTAAGAGTGATATCCTCTGAAGCCAATGTTTCTGGGTGAAGAAAAAGGTTTGCACTGCAGCTCCCCTGGGAAATGTATTGTTTCTAAGTACAGGTGGGGAAGCTCAGAGGAGCACAAGGAATAGGAATCAGTGGGGAAATCTAGGACGAAGTCAAGTTACATTTCCTCACACCCACTCAAATGGAATCGTTAGTGCATGAAGACAACAGAGAAGCTCAGATATCAGAGCAAACTACTACTTAAGCACTAAAACAGGTATTTAAAGACTTTAACACACTTCAGCATTAAATGCATGAAAGAACAGTGTTTCAATTTTACATTTAAAAAGAGAATTCTGTAAGCTAGCCGAGGGTATTTACATTCCTTAATAAAACTAAAATAAATGGCCATTTTATAGGTGCAGGAACATGTTCCAAGGTGTGTATTTGCCAATTACACACACCCCACATGCTGACTGATGAACACACACACCCTGGCGTGTGTTCTTGCTTACATAGCTCACGTGCCTCCCTGTTAAGTAATGGAATAAGACTTGCCTTGCAAACTGGCTAACGCCGCCTCTCCTCGCTCAGTGACTTCTGCAGAAAGCATTCACTGCTAAGAAAAACAACTTCTGAAGCAGAGCTAAGCCCTCTGCGGTCTGAAGAAGACTCATTCTTGTCTGCAAGAACCAACACTGTGATCCCTCCATTTTCTGTGGCACTCTCAGGAGTGTTTTCTCCCAGATTGGGCTGGCACTCAGCACTTTTCTTGTGCATTGCTGCCTACTGTAAAGACATAGCCCTCCTTACAGATTGCTTTTTTTCCTACCACCTAGTAAATCTCAATGACTGACTGTTTCACTGTTTTCCTCTTTATAAACAGATAGGCTTGCTTAGGCTCCCCATACAACAACAAGGTACATTGTGATATGGAGATAAACTTCTTTTAGAATGATTGCTCTCTTTAAGATTTTTTTGAAATTTTTGCTTTGCTTCTACTTGCTTATTTTGCACCCAAACTTGCACCAAAAACAGTGTCAAGCTTGTTGTTCTTCTCCCTTTCCTTTTCAGAACCAATGCACAACAGTGCAAAGGAATACAAATTCCCTCAAGCTTGTTATATTGTGTGATGCTTTATCTGTCATTCCTCTGTTTTCAGTAAGAGTCCAACTGTGCTTGTCAGGATCTGTCTGTAGATAACAGCATGTACTGGCAGGGGAGAGGCCTTTCCTGTTACCTCTCTATTGCGACACAGTACAGACCCCTTCATCTCATCCATTTTTCCTGTATAAAATTTACACCTCCTTTATGAGGTTTAATACCAAAGAAATTATGTCATACAAGAGCCATAATTTCTAATGATAGAGTTATTCAAAGCAACAGGGATGAAGACTGACGGTAAAGAACTGTCCAAGACTCTCAGGAGACTTAGCAATTGGATAATGTTCAATGTAAGTAAAGGCAAAGCACCGAACATGGGAAATTCAATATTTTCTCTTCATAAATAAACGGATGTGCCATGAAATGAATCATTACCACCTCTAGTCTTAATAGACAGTGATGAAAACTAGTTTGGTTCTTGGCAGCAGTCAAAAAAGCAATTCTAGTGTTAAAAATTCAGAACTGCTAATAAAAGGGTAAAGATCAAACCAGAAAACATCATTATGCACCCACACAAACCCGTGGTGCACCCACACCTTGGATGCTGCATGCAGTCTTCGTCCCCTTCTCTCCAAAAGGATGTAATGGATCTGGAAAATGTTCAGAGGAGGGCAGCAAGGATGATCAAAGGCATAAACCAGTTTCTGTTTAGGAATAGCTGACTGTCCTTTCATTCTGCACAGAACAATATCACACAATCAACAACTAAAAAAAGGGCAATTCCCAAAATGATCTTTTCCAGCACCTAAATGGGCACAGTACTTCAAGAAGATGCTGTAGACACCAATCAGAGTATTGTTGTAAAAGTGTGTTCAAAGCACATATACCCGATTTATGCTTCTATGTAGCACAAAGCTTCATTTGCCATGGAGGGAATACACTTAACATTTAAAGCAAAGGAAGAAGTGACTACGTCCTCTTTAATTAAATTCCTCAACTAGGTAAGAATATTTAACAGATATAACCCCTCAAAGAAGCAGTCACTTCAGATTTCCCGAACTGCTGAGTCCTGCCTGGCACCACTCAATCAAAACACCCATTTAACTTTCAGACCCTTTGCTCACAATCACCTTGTCATTTACACGTTTTTCTAGGTCATCCCAAAAAGCATCGCGAACTGTCCTGAGTCTGAGCCAACGCTTACAGTTGCTGACACATCAAATCATATGTAGCCTCAAAGAAAACCCAAAATTTTGTTATTATGCATATCCAATCCAACCCTGAGGTATCCAGAGATCTAAGCAGTCATCTACCACGTTTGTACTGTTCACAGGAGATGTTAACATCTCACATGGGCATGGAGAGAGCCCTAGCTTTGCACTTTGGTGCGCATCAATCCTCCCACACATTTCATCATCGTATGAAATGATACATTATTAATCAGTCACCTCCAGATTGCTCCCTTTCCTCCTATGCTACATAACTACAGTACCGCTTTTAGCTTTATGTCAAGAATTTAACTAAGATCTTATAGAAAGAACCTTTCCTGAACAAACCTATTGTCCTTCAGTGTTACATGTACTGCACATGAATGGTATTTCCATTTATCCCTAAAAATATGCACATCACATGTGCAAGACATCCAGCTTTCATCACTGATCGGGCAAATAGAATTTAAAGTTGGATCTCCTTTAACTCAATAAAAATTTTCAAAAAACCAGCTATTGGAATTTCTGTCTAAGATCTCCTATTTTTCCTTCTCCCCACAGAAATTTCACAAAGAAATGGTTCTAACCAACTGAAAGGACTAATGATGGCATCTAATATCCATAAAGAACCTTGAGTAAGAGATTACTAACATCCTTACTGAGAAACAAGTGCATAGCAGCTAATCCCTGAATTCAGCAGCTCTTTAGAGTCCTTTACTGGTGTAAAGAACTAGACTGTATTCCAGCTTGCTCATTATAAAACTCTGAGATTCAGAGGTTTCCTAAACCTAAAATGAGAAGTGAAAAAGTCACAATCTTTAAGTGTGCAACCAAATAGTGACACTGTACACTGGCCACCTCATCCTCCCAAGCTGCCCTTGGTTCTCACTGACACTAAACCAGTGACCTGTACAAACCTGGGCCTTCCATTTCACCATGACTTCCCTTTTTACTAGAACAGCTCCCTACCCTATTAGGGGAGAGATAAGTATCAACAGTTAATATAGAAGTCACTCAACATTTTATATTATAAAATAATCCATTTAGTAGCTTATGCTATTCCGAGCTTTGACCTTCTTGTCCTTTCCAAGCTGGCTGGCTGCCTTAGACTGAGTTGTTTAGTAATGCTCCAGTCAAAACATTTCAGCTGTTGCATGAGGAGGAGACCAGGAAAAATGTCACTTTATTTACAGTTCTTAAAAATTAATAAAAATAAAACTCTTTCATCCTAACCTTTGGACAGACCACATTAGGAGGACTTGAAACATCTCCATTTGAAAAAGCTTTGTGAGGCTTCTTGACAGTTTGTAGATACATTTTCCAAATTTTGCCCACTCAAAGCCTGATCCTACCAAGGCTCAAGGAGTCTGCAGGCCATGCTGGACCTAGGCTCCCAAAATGACAGCAGGAAAGTGACTTCTCCCCTTACTGGAGTTGTTTGAATACAGTCAAGCAGAAAGAGAAAGAAGATACCAGAAAGAAAAGCCTGATATGAAGAGTGAACACATTGAAAACCACGAGTATAGACACTGGGGAAAAAGCACTCTTTTGTTGTCAGAAAATATCTGGGTAACAGGCAAAAGTCCCATTCTTGCACAGTAGACTCCACAAAAAAAACCAGCAAACGAGTAGAATGTTGTCAATTTATCACCTATTTCAAGTGAACAAGTTTTTTGTGGCAGACCCAGAGGTTCCTGTACTGCTGATAACCACAAAGATCTCAGTATGACACAAAATTATGTAACCTGATTATTCCCCCCAGAAACTAGTGATGGTTCACCTGATTTTAAACAGTGTTAATCAGAGCCCTCAAAAGCAAGGAAATGGAAGTACTAAGGTAATTAAAGTAGAGGCAATCATAATGACTTGCAAAAATAATTTTCTAAATGAATGCAATTTAATTAATCATGCACAATGCACACATCTTTAATTAATGTAAATAAAGACTGCATTATGATGCACATGCAGAAGATGAATGAATTAAGATTGTACACACAATCTTGTCCATGCCAGTTCTTAACTCATGAGTGCTCGACAAACACAACATCCTCTATAATGCTATTTTAATATAGCATACACAGAAAGCTGGACAAACACCGTGCATTTTGCATCCACAAAGAGGAAAGTTGGGCAGGAGACCAAGTGCAAAGCAAGCCCTAAGTGTGTCCGTGGCTACAACCCAAGCACCATAACTGCAGCTTCTCTCGAGCTTCTGCAGCTCTCAGTATTACACTTGCATCCCTTCCAGCATCACTCCCATAAATATTTAAAACCCAAGGCTGTTTGGAATGTCTCTCCTTTAACTGTTATCACTACCCTAATGAAGCTAATTAAATATAACTAAGACTCATGCCATCCAGCGCACTTACTATGGAATATGCCTTGCTGAACTTTGCTTTTCTGACATAAAGCCCAGTTATCCCCAGTTACAAGTCATCAAGGCCGTGACAGCTCCTGAGGATGCTCCCCTGGGAACAGAGCCAAGCCACCCATCTCTGGGGAGATGCTCAGCTGTACCCATCCCCTGCACAATCCAAACACTGACACAAAGTGGGAAGAGTGAATTGAAAGGATTTAAAAGGAAGAGGTTACCATCACATAAACTGTTTTCAAGTAACTCAAGTAGGAAGTGAAAACCCAGACCTTTATAAGCACACACACAAGTTTTAGCAGATAAAAGTTGCTGTACAGGCACATGACAATTAGCCATAAAATTAGTGTTACTTCTCTAGATAAAGTTGTTTGCTTTGTCACTAAACCATGAAGAACAGACTTGACCTAACCCAACACTTAGGAATTTACACCCAGTCTACATGTACTGCTTACATTCACCTAATTTTTAGAGGAATTATTCATTTTAACCACAGATGTTCCCATGTTACCTTAAAAGTACAGCACCATTTCCATGTCACTGTTAAAAAAAACCCCACACACAAAAGTAACAAACCAAAAGCAACCACAAACCTCCAAAACCACACCTGGTATCACAGCTACAGACTCATTGAACCAGGATGGCATTTACACAACAGACATGAATCTGAGAGCCTTTCCAAGTTCCCACTTTGTCCAGAGGCTTGCTAGCACCCTGTGCACCTTAGCTGGACTCTGTGACCCCCAGGCAGGAGGTCTGAGTAAGAACAAACTTTGGCCTGTGGCCTTTACTTTTCCATCTCTGTACTTTTCCAAACGAAATAAATACACATTGATACCCTGAAGTAAATTTTCTGGCATGTGCTGCAGGGAAGTTTCTAAAAGTATAAGTGATGCTAAAACACATGACTGAGCCAACGTAAGGAATGCTTTCCGCTATAAACAAGAGAAAGTGTATTGACTTTTCTGTTCTATTTGAAGTAAAACTATTATATTTTTATATACATTGTTTAAATGTATGTTTTCACAGACAAAATAAAGCCAACTTGTCCTGGCCCTATAGTATATCTGCTAAAGGAGAAAATATGCAGCCCAGCAAGTTTTCCCTCCAACCTTTCTTTTCAGGCAAGCAATAAATCTTGAGTGAAAAAGTCACTGTGCTCTTCAGCTGTCACCACTAAGATTTTGTTTTTTAAAACCATAGCAGCCTTAAGGCTGATTTACTACTCAGCCCTCCACACTCTGACAATCGAATAGTTGGAAACAAAAATCACTTCTGCACACCTGGAAATATTTTATTTGCTGTGCTCATGAGAAAACAAAGTTTTCATCTTGATGGGGGGGGGTGGGGTGGGGGAAGGGAAGGGAGAGAGGGAGATTCAGGTGAATCTTAAAGCCTAGTTCTTGACTTAAAGAAATATGAAGATATATATAAGAACCCCAAAACTACCTCTGCATACTAAGAGCGGTCAGGATCTTTAGAAACCATGGATTCACTATGTAATCCAGCCTCAAACTCTGGAGGTCTCAGCCCCTTGAAAATCTCAGCCAGTAAACAGCACTGCTCATCAACTATGTCTATTCAGCCATTTCAGTCTGGCAGGTGAAAAGAACATGTGAAAAGTTTTCAATAACTTCATTTTATTCTTTGCTCTTCTTTTCTTTTTTTAAGTAAATGTAATAAGCTTCTAATCACCCTAAAGTGTAAAGAATTGATGTTAATAAAGGCAAAGTTGAACCTCTGAGAAACTTCCAGAGCACCTCTTTGCCCCAGTCAGAGCTTCAGGTTTAAGAAAATTAAGAGGAAAAACTCAAACACATACCAGAGAAAACCAATTGATGGAAAATGTGATGGTGCCAAAATTGTGAAAGTATTTTAGAATATCAGATCTTCTTTTCAATGTCATGTAGTTTGATATCATTTTCCCCTAAAGCTTCATTTTCTGAAAATTTATTATATGCTCCAGAACAATCTTGTCTTCAAAAGAAATCCCACATCTTCTGTTGTTTCAAAGAGCCATACTTGCACCTGGGCAAGATGATGTAAGTGCTCTAGGTGCTGGCTGACTGAAAAGGAGACCCACAAAATCTCACTCTCTGTTTCTAATCCCAGGGCTTTACAAGAATATGAGGAGTGTCCTTTGACAAGCAGAGAGGCATTTCAGCATTTAAAGTAAAAAAGTAATAACGAATGGTTTGCAGTGTGGAGAGATGTGGCAATTGCATTCCCATACTTCGATTCCTCCTCTGAAATACTGCATCACAAGAATACAACAGGTGGGAGAGTTAAGTGCTCCTGCACCCTTTCCTTCTCAAAAGCACCCAGTCTTGGGTCCCCTGTCCTCCAAATCCGGACAAAATCTGCACTGCTGAGAAATGGCAGTGAGAGACTTATCCCCCTTTCCTTACTCTGCTCATTCCCTAGCACTGCAAGGCACATGATGGATTATGTGGCTTCTAACTCTACAGCCCTATACAACATTTGGGAAAACTGAAATCCTACCAAGTCAGAGTTGTAACACAGAAATAACCTTTAGTGAGATGTATCTGGCTGAAACAGAAATCACAAATAGGCAAATATGTAAATAGAAGAATATATTACACAGTACTGAGGTAAGATTGTGCCACTGCATCTAACTGCATCACCTGCTTTGTAACAGCACATAGACATTTCCAGACAATAATGAATAAATGTGCAAGATTCTTTCCTATTCCTTTTAACTTGGAAATCTGCAAACTTAAACATTTGAATTTCTTCCATAAGCCTTCAGAAAGAACGAACTTTGATGTTTTTAAAGAGGAAAGATTATTCACTTTTGCTGCAGGCAAGAAATTATAATTTCTTTACTGATTCTGCCAAATGGTTCTATCACGCTTTTTTTTTTTTCATCAAAACAAGTCACTTTAAATTAAGATTGTCCCATAACTACATAGTAATCACATTTGAGGGGCAGATCAATTTGATAAACCTCTGCTTGATTTCTCTGCCCAGAAGACTCCTTCAAATCCAATTGAACCATGGGGGAAGGGAGTTTTATTCCCTTTCCTCATGCTTGGCAGTTGCTAGAAGGAATATCAGCTGCAGTTCTGTTTTATTTTGTTCATGCAACCAGAACAGAAAACTCAGTGTTATACACGTGACTCTTAAACTAAATAAGCTGAATTCAAAGCCAGTGGTTAATAGAATGAAGTCAACAAAGCTTATGTAAGGAGCAGCAAAACTTGCAGGTGATGGAAGAGGAAAAAAGTAAGGAGGAAGACTAGGGAGCAGGAAGTTTTTAAAAACCAAAACAAACATGCAAAAGGAGGCAGGAAAAATCCCCTGCACTGGCACAATATGCAAAATACATGTTTTTATAGCAACAAGCAGGATGCTTGGAAATGGGGAGCCGAGCACTGCCCTCCTGTGCTAACAAAGCATTTGTAAAAGTTCAGCTCTTCAGTATTCTGGTACCAGGACAGCTTCCAGTTTAAACTACACTGAAGCCCATGAATGCAGACAAAATCCAGACCATCATCAATCTGGAGACAATGGGCAATGCTGACAGCACAGCTTCCCATTAATCTTCATTTGTCCTATCACATCCTGTCATTCTTATGCAAATAGCATATTTGAAGATACGTCTTTTCTGCACCCCAAGATAAGGAGAAGTGAAGCTGTCAGAAGCACCAGGATGTCATCCTGTACCACGGGCCATCCCTTCACTCAGCGCCTCGTGTTTTACATCACAGCTAATGTGTTTGACATTCAAATTTGACCCAGCAGGAGGTAAAACCATCCGATCCACAGCAACGTGCATCTTGCTTCCTGTGCTAAAACATTCACCGAAGTCCCTGGGGATCTGACAGTCTCCCTTTTTCCCCTGATATACCCTTGCTAATGGAGTTTGAAACGCTGCTTAAGAGGGAAAAAAAAGATATCTGCATGGGGAGGTAACGATAGCAATTCAGCCTTCTCACACCAGAAGTAAGTGCAGCACTAATAGACCAGGAAAATAGGTTCCACTGAGAAAAGGAAAAACAGGGCACACAAATCCTGACGAGTTGGTCTAGGTTTTCTTCCATGGAAATCTGTCACACCACACCTGAAAACTTGTTCACGTGTATGTCTGGATAGAACGTTTCATTTCAAGCTGAGCAATTTATACACAGGTTTCAAAATATTTTATGTGGGGATGAGTGATCTCTCATTAGGACAACTGATGCACAGGAAAATACAAACAGGCTTTGAATCATAAGCAGCTCCATAAAGTTACTGCTACATATTTTAGGCATGAAAAATCACTCCTGAGTGGGTAAGTCACCAAAAGCAAAAGGCAATTTTTCCAGTTATTGCTCATCAATTCTGCTTACAGAATGAAGACGAAAAGGAAAGATTTTACTATTATTACTGACTCAGAGTGTTTTGTTTCTGTATCACTTTCAAAGAATGTTCAGAACACATTGTTCCAGAATATTTCCCTTCCAAGAGAAATCACTTTCTGTACCATACATGGCTGAAAACAGTACATGCTGGGTTTGTATTCTTACAGAAAATAGAAACTATTCCAAAGTCTCTCCAGCATCACATGAATGAGATGCAAATTAGCTGAGACACAAACATGAGACACAACTTTAGGCTGCAACAATATTTTGATTCAATCATCTCAGAGAAATACGTTATTAATAGACATCTGTGACAAGTCAAAACAAGTTTACCATTACACATAACTTTGTATAAAGTCTGACTCAAATCTATTCACTATCCGAAAGCAACGTACTGTAGTGTTTGCAGGGATAATGAAGTCTGCACTAGGCACTGGGGAATACCCTTACATTTGATATCTCCACGTGCTGTTTGCAAATTACAAGAGTTTCATCATCACATAATTGTCAGTTAAGCAGGAGTCACATAAATTGAGATGCTGGATGGATTGTTACCAATTCTGCAGGCATATAAACCTTAGAAAACACACATTCCTCAAGCATTTCTTGCTTTGAAAAGCTAAAGAATAGTCATGAAAAGGTATTCCAGATGTTTTCCCAGTCCTTGGAAGTAGAGAACAGAGACTGCCTTGCACTTTTATACCATATATATAATGCTCATGCATTACGAAATTACTGTATAGTCACTATACATACCTGTGAAAACAGGACACCCAGTGTCATATATAACTATTTCCATATAACATATTAATTTAACAAAACCATCACCAATCACAGAGTAAACTAAAAGCCCCCACTGAAAGATTTCCCATTAGTGAAGTAGAAATGCTTTCTGGAGTCATCTTCTTTCTTCCAGGGAAGGGAAAAAGTACAACTCATGCACTGCAAATATTGCATGGACCCAGGAGAAGACGGTGGCCTGGTGCAGCCTGTCTGGTCTGGATGACAAAACTGTGTTGTTCATTCTTAAAAGCTCACCACTCTCATAAAAATTCTTAGGTACAGAAGACACTGAATTTTTATGCATCATATCAAAATGAAAACTTTCAATCCCAGGCTAAGAGGTCTGGATTTGCATCAGTGATGTAGGTACAGTACATAGTGACTTAGGTTCTACCCGAAAGTTCTCTGTATTGCAGGGTGGCACCCTTAACTCATGGTAGTTCTTTTCCAATATTGCCAGTATTTCAAATAAAACCTGAACTATGAGAAAGCAGCATTCACTGTGTGCCCAGGAGAAATCCAGAAAAAGGGAGAATGACAGAGAACTCAGCTCCCAGGCGGTGACGGAGACAACACAATACAATGTTGAACTGACTCCAAAGGAAATTTCCCTGTTGTTCAACCAGAACATTTTCAAGTTCAGCTTAGTCTGACCCCAAAGAACAGTCACCAAAGAAAACCAAAATCAATTCGACAGAAGTGAAATCTTTAAAGTTTCAATTTTGCACAAGCACACTTTTCACTGATGAGTTTTATTATCTTCTACTGAAAAGTCTTCATTAGCTCTACTTTCCCATAGCAGGCTCATAGATAAATGTACAAGTAAGCTCTGAGTAAGCCTTTGTCAGGCCTCCTTCAGCTGTGTGGCTTCCTCCAGTTCAGAAGAGAAGAGGCCGTGTTCTGGAGCCAAAATGCAAGTTTTTTTCTCAAGGCTTCATGTGCATACAAACCATACCTTAAACATACACATTTCATATGTATTTTATGCCTGAATGCTCCAAGACAAACAGAAAAGACTATTCCAGAAACAGCTTAAAATGTGAGAATTATTTAAGAAACTTATAAGAAACCATAAAAAGATAATGAAAGTTAAATTAATTGTCATCAAATTTATTAATGTTGTGAAGGCGAAAAGCTGTGGAATAAAGAACCTTACCAACACTACAAAACATATCTTAAAGGAAATCACTTCAGACTGATCTGTCTACTGCACTTAGCTGTGAGAAGACACAGCAGTGGCAAATGGTTGTAAAATGGATTTTCTGGAGGGCTGCTGGGTTGGGTTTGTGTTTGGAGGTTTTCTGCAGTAAGAGTTACAACCCTCCAGATTTTACAAACTTGAGATGTTCTCATCACGCCAGCAGAGCTGCTGTGGGATCTGAGGAGAAATTGCCCTGTTTACAGTTTGAAACTGAATTGCTGAGACATTTCATCCTTGAAAGGAAGTAACTAATTGAAACCAACAAACTCCAGCAAACTCCTGCATAAACAAACACAACAGAAGCAAAAACCACAGCAGCAGTTTGACAGAAATGCTGCTGCACAAGTTCAATGAGCTTGACTTAAGGAAAATTTCTTCTAGGAAACATATTTAAGGCCACCATAAAACAATTTTTTCTGTTAAAAATACTGTAGAGGGGGAAAAAGAAGTGAGGGACATGAACCATTCCTCTGCCTTGTCTTCATTTTCAAATTTCTACATCACTAAATTGATCAGAGAACAGTTTGTAGAGTAAAAGAGGATGGAATTATACCAAAATCTGGTCTTTTCAAGAGGAACAGAATATAGAGAGAGCATCTATTTGTACCTTGTCTATCATGTCCGGTCTGTTCGTAGCTGCCAAAATTGTCACGTCCTTCAGCTGTTCTATCCCATCCATTTCCGTCAGCAACTGAGCCAAGACACGGTCTGCTACATTTCCAGCACCTGAAGAGCTAATTTACAGGAAAAAAAAAGTCACAGCATTAGCTTTCCCTTCCTAGACACTGGAGAAAAGAAAAGATACGCTATTCTTTCCAATTTACAGGGATGCATCTTTTTGCCTTAATTCTTCAAAATATTTATTTTCAGCTTCAATCTCTGAAACAGTATCAGTGATATGAAGTGAGTAAAACCAAACCAGAGAATTTGACTTCCCTAGGTTTTCTTGGTATTCAGCAAAGCAACTGAGATTTGGGGTTTTTTTACTCATTGCCCTGCTATGGAGGTTGTAAAGAACTCAGCACAATGTGGATATCTGGAATGAACATTTTTAAGAAAACTGAATTCTTGCAGCTTCTTTACAAGTCAGAAAAACTTTCATTTCTAGCACCATCCAAGTGAGAGCTTACACCGCCCTATGCAAAATAAAAAATTAGGCAGTTATGTGTTTTGCAGAGTTGCTCTACATTTTTATGTTCTCTCCATCACTAGAGAATAAATTGAGTGTTGACCAACTGCCTCACAATAGCATTGTCAGTCCTTTAACTCAGCTCATTTTCCAGATACCAGGAAAAAAAAAACAACACTGAAAAATCTGAAAACTCCAGTTTTGGAATCACCAATATGTGAAAAACCTAAGCAGACTAGCATAGTGTATTCTCTTTGCTGAAAAGCAGCAGGGAAACTGAAGCAGGCTAGGGACAGCAGCTGGAGATTGCATCAAAAATCTGAGTTTTATTCTCCTTTGCCAGAAACTGGGAACCCTGCTCTTGGCACACACCAAAACCTCGCTGTTTCCAACACAACCTTCCCCTGTGGATGGCAGGGACACACCTCCATCATCTTTCACCAATGGGACTGCTCTTCCAGGGCTATTCCCTGCTCTGCTGCACAGGGGAAAGTTTCACTTCTGTACTCTTAAATAGGCTATTTTCAATACAATTTAAAAAAATTAATCTCTCCAGTTCTTCTGGATCCCTATAAACTAAGAAGCAAAAACAAGTCTGATACTTAAAACAAGACCAAATCTACAGATCTTTTTAATCTCAAAGTTTTTAAAGTCCTTTTCCAAAAGTTCTCTAATGTTTATGCAGATAAACAGGCACCTACACACACAGAGAAGCGCAGTATGATCATCATGACAAACGTTAGTTTTGAAATATAAATATATTAAAATACAAGTTCCCCAACTATTTCCATCAGATAAAGAACGCACAAATACAGTTGTACAGTTATTATACACATACATTGCTGCAGCACTGCCACCCACCACCAGCCTGCCTGCGACCACAGCGATGTCCCAGAGCCAAAGAAACAGTAATGGCTCCATCACTGTTGTACAGCTCTCCTCCAAATAAATTCCCTAACTTTCCTATCCTACAACTGGTTCTGCAATTTTCCAGAGCAAAACAGTTAACTTATCACACCCAGTCTGGAAAACATCTTCAAGGAGCTATAATAAATGTTGGCTAAGAGAGTATTTAGGTTGCTAAGAAATATGAGAGAAGGGACTTGGGTTACCTGCTTGTCAGCTTTTGGACTTTCTGCAGCCACACTGGAAATTCCCAAGCTACATCCGAGCATTTCTAACATACCCATGGGTCACAGTCCCACTGACTTATAGAGGGCTGAGTGTGATAAAACACTTCAGGTGTTGGACATGGATAGCAAAAGCTTTTGGAAGGACACACAGCTAAAAGGAAATTAAAATCAACTTTGTAACATTAGCTAGTCTCAGTAGGGATCCAAGGCCTCCCATCTTGCATGAGTTTCAATTTTACTCCACTTTATACCCAATATACTGAGCAAAAGAAAATGCTAAGCAAAGGAAAAAAATAATTGTAAAACCAGGACTAAAAAGTTAACGTTATATAAGATGATCTGAAGCTAGAATACTCTGGAGGAGATGCTAAACTTTTCTTTGTTTCCTTTAAAAAAAAAATAAATACTTAGTTTTAGAGAGAGGTGGCTAGAACGGATATTACATCTTTCCCCAATATAAACATTTCTCTTACAAGCTTCAGACTGAAGAAAAAAAAAAAAAAAAAAAAAANAATAGGGTAAAATCCCCCTCTGAGTAGCTGCTTTTTATATTCCCTGATTTCTCACCTTAAAAAAAAAAAAAAAAAAAAAAAAAAAAAAAAAAAAAAAAAAACAAAAAAAAAAAAACAACCACAACACATTAAAGAAGTGTTAATTCTAAAGAAAATCCCCACAGGGGAACGCACATTGCAAAGACTTTCATGCAATTAGGGCATCATCAGAAAACTGCAGTTAGGCAATCACAGATGTTATAATACAGCTCAAACAATGAGAGCCTCCAGGACATTATTAGGGGCTTTATTATTATCCCTTAAAAGTGAAGTAAATAATTTTAAGTCCATGCATGCAAAAAACATCAATAACAAAACCAGTATCAAGTGAGGAGGTGCCCGGGTCCTATGACACCACGGATTTCTAACGTCAGTGCTTTTACTTACATAGTTCACTAAGCTATCACGCTGCACCATTGTAGCACAGTCTACACTGAATTAGCTTTTGGCTTAACAGGACACCCTATAAAAATCCCAGGCAGGCACAGGGAGAGATCTCTTCCCCAGCTGCTCGGAGCTGCCTCAGAGCCACAGTGCGCTGCGAGAGCTCCGGTGCTGCCCAAGCCGTTAATTCCAGGGGTGACACGCAAGGATGCGATTTTCCATTTTCCCATGGTTTCCCAGCAAGGGTTCCAAATTAACACAGGCAACGTTCATTAAGGCTGCCCGGAGTTTTGACGCAAACAGCAGCCAGAGAAACAAACCATGATTAACCCTCCAGCCCCACGCAGGCACTGCCAAAACCAACTTCCAGCCAAGGGGCTGCCTTGGCCCCCCCTGCCTCCACCTGACCTCCACACGTTGATATCATCATCACAACTGCCTGGAAATGGCCTCCAAAGACACGTCCTGGTACAAACTAATTTCCTGTCAACACGCTGCCTGCAAATCCAGGCAGCCAGAGCTAAGCCCCTCACATAATCCACGCAGGGCCATGTGTGTGCACGCAGGAGCTGTGCCGCAACCAGAAATACCTTCAAAATAAAAAACGTGTGAGCAAAGAGGAGCCTGCCTGAGAATTTCAAGTAACTGCTTGCGTTGCCCTAATGAAATACATTAGGCTATGTGTTATATTTTGCCAACCTCACTTTATTTACAATCCTCAATGAAGTTTTTAAAGGTAGAGAAGGTCATTACGTCAGTTAGAGACAGAAATCCTTCTCTATGTGATATTCCAGCTAATCCTGCAAGTGTTCCACCAGTCTCAGACGAAGCACGTGTGCACTCCTGCACAAGCACTCAGCTTGACCATCAGAGAAGATTCCTGAAGGCTGTCAGGTAAGACTATCCATGGTGAATATGAAAGATAAACCTGCTCTTGGTATTTTATTTTGGCCAAAGGCATTCCGAGTACACATTCTGGCAGAATAAACCATGTATTCTACAGTTTACCAAAGACTCACAATTAATCTGAATTAATTCTGCTTTTGTCTGATCGACTTGAGAGATCAAGAGCACCAGCTCCAAAATCAATATAGCAGGAGAGGGCTCTCCACAGCTTTTATTTCTATCTCCTCTGGCTTTGTCCAATGACCATTCAAGCCAGCTGGATTCATGTATCAGTGGGCACTGAAATTTCCCCCTGGACACCTTAAACCACTCTCATACTTCTTCCAAGGGATATAAAAGCAACCACAGCTCCATCCTATCACTGCACCAAGGAGTACATACAGTTCACTAGCTTATACAGATCTTCCAGCCAAGAGGATTCTGTTTCCAGACATAACCAGATGTATGAAATCACATTTAAATCTGATACCCTTCCTGCTTTAGGCAGTTTTTTGACAGCGAATTCTTGTTTTGTACATTTTTACTTATTTAATTTCCTTTCCTTTCCCCCCCACCTTTTTTCTAACAGATTTTTTAATATTTGAAAACTAAAAGCAGTCTAAGAATGCAGTCACTGCGGTTTCACCCAACGATGAAATTTGGTAAGCTTCACCACTTCGAGCTAAAGCAAACATACATTTGCATCATCTGACCATCTAGAACACTTCTGAAAAAATACTCATTTCACTGGCTTTCCAACACCAGATGTCATTTTCACTGAAAAATGTATTTAAGTCTCCACCACCACTTAAATCTCGTAAAGGAGAACCAGTTACTCTCCATCCCACCACTGACTTGAGTGGCACTGTCTGAACACCTTGGCTTCAGAATCAGGACCTTAATTTAATTACACTGCTAAACTGCAGACGTGGAAATGCAGGAAATCATCACACAATAACATTTTGAGAGCTGTTATAATCACACTGCAGAAGCAGGAGGAAGTCTGGGAGGACCCCTCTCCTGCACAGCTAACCCTACCTCAGGCAGAGCTGTGAGGTCAAAGAGGCAGACCTCAGGAGAAGTATCCAGGATAAATTACTGCAGACGGATTAATCCCCACATAGCTGAAACCTATAATGCAGGTTTTGTGAGAAGGGAGTGAAGCCCACCTTCTCTTCCAAAACATCCCATCAGGCAAGATTTACATATGGATAAAAACTGACTTTATTATTTCCCCCCCCCACAAAAGAACTGCAATCATAATCAAAATTTATAGGTTTTAAAAATACTTGTGGACATGGTATCATCTCAAATAACCCTTTCACTGAAACCTCTGGAAATAATTTCATATCAAAACAAATGTAAAACTCGTTGACATGACAAAACACTCAGTATCAAAAAAATTTGAACAGGTTGAAATAGACCTTCCTGGCAGGACTCTCCACCTCTCTGTGAACTACAGAGGTAAAAGGGTCCTGAAATCCAGAAGGCCCTTGCCAGCAGACTCCCACGCAAGAGCCACCTCCCTCACACAGCCTGAAGGATTTTTATTGAGTCTGACATTTCTGTCAGGGCTTTGCAGGGGGAACCTGTCAGCAAGGAGCACCTGCCAAGCCCAGCTTTTCAATCCGGCTGCCGCGATCGTAATTAACTGTCACGCTCTTTTATTGCCCTCCCTCACGAGCCCGGGTGAAATACGGCTTCGGCAGGTTAAAGTTTTCCACAGCATTTGAAAAATAAAAAATTCAAGAAATCTACTCCAATAGCATTACCAGAAAGACAGTAACTGCAGGATGGTCCCAGATACCAAATTTAGTGCAAAAATTCCATCACTGCGGCATTTTGTCCAGCAGAATGGACACTGCCATGCCAGTCAGGAAAAGCAGGCTTGTCCAATATTAAAACACTGGGCCAAATTTACTTCTGTGAATGTTATATCATGTGAATGGCACAACTCCAATGACTGTTATTCAGACCACTACAGATACCACAGGCTTGGATGTTATTAAAAAGTCTAAGATATACAGCATGCAAATCTTTTATATTATGACTTATACAGCTTCACTATTTATTAAAAAAAACCAAAACCCAAACCACACTAGTACACAAGCCCCTTCAGTGCTCAGACAAGAAACGTTCCCCATAGCAAGGAATTTTTCTGCCTGTGTGATCAGAAAAACCCTGCAAGAAGATGATCCTCAACCCTTCCCTCCATCAGCACCCTACAATTAGATGCCCTTGGATTCTGTATGCACCTGTATCAACTATTACCCACTATATTTTTTCATATCTTCCCTGCTTTCTCAAGCACAAAATTCAAGTACCACAGAAGGAGAATATCCAGAGGAAACCTACGCAAAGTCTGGGAAATTTAGTCTGGGTAGCATATTTATCTTCATGGTCACCTCCACGCCAAAATGGTATTTTGCCAACTGTCGATTCGCTGATTAAATGCTGTTCGTGTAATTCGATTTTTGAGGTATTAGAAAAGCACAGAAGAATAAAAGAACTCCAAGTACTCCTTAAGTGGTCTCCAGCTTGCAAGCAAGCATTCCTAAAAAGATGATGAGCTTTGTGAAAACAGGAAACAGTGCTCAGCTGTCAGCAGGTGACTTTGAAACAAATGGCCTGTAGACAGCTGCAGACATATCCTAATTATCCTTCACGGCTGTGTAAGCAGCCTCGTCCACTTGCCTAAATTTCTCATTATTGCAGCTTCCAAAAGTTAATGAAATAGGCCCGAAAAATGAAACACAGTGAAAGGAGAGAAAAGGAGCAAAGGAGCCAGTGCGAGACAGGCTTGGAATCAATAGGCTTTCTTCCAGAGGGCTTTCCCCAAGCACATCTCCAAATCCTTGAGTGCCTAGATGGTGCTCCATCATTAATTTCCATTTGCTTGCAACTAATTCCAGATGCACATCCATGAAATATGGGCATTAGCCCACACTTCCAGCTGGCCCTGGCACTGTCTGGCTGACACAGGAAGAGTGCTAACATCATGAGTTCTCCTATTCTGTTAACACTGATGTTACCCTAAAAAAAAGCAATAAAACCAAATAAAAGAACAAGCCCAAACCAAGCACACACCTGATGCCCAGTAAATTTCCCACCTCCTTTCATTCTGTTTTTCTCAGCATTTCTCCTCTGTGCATTCCTGGAAGTTAATCAAGTTTAAATCTGTAATCAATCATACCTACCAGGAAAGCAAGCACAGTTTAAGTTGGAAGTATTATAGACCTAGAAGAAACTAACTAGACTGGATTTCATTTCATTACAATAATATTTATGTATAATAGGTTCACTGTTTATAAATTTTAGTTACAATTATGTTCCTCCTGCATATCATTAAAATGATGTCTTCAAGAAAAGCAATTTTGTATCCAGTCCTGCTTTCACTGATGTCGATGAAAGTCTCTATTAACTTCAAATATCCAACTTATAATGCAGGCTGGGAAGTTACAAATTATTGGAGTTTGTAAACAGAAAGGAAGAAACACAGATTCAAAAGCACGTTGTCATAAAGGATTCTTGATAGCCAAAAGCACTAACAAGTTTAGTTTAAAATTAAAGGGACTGCAGACATTTATTGTATACACACCCAAACTATGGGTAATGCTATTTGTTAAAATTGCTCTTCCAAAACCAATTACAAGCTTTACTGTACAATAAAATTGTTTCAAAACTTTTCTCTTTCACCACTTCTTGCTAGGCCTAAAATCAAAAGCTGGCACTAGGCATGCAGCTTTTTTCCCCAGACAATATTTGTTTGGATAACAAATTCCAAAACTTTAAAGAATTCATATAGCAGTCACAAAAGTTTTGCATGCCTCAATTCTCCATCATCTGTAAACACAGCTCAGATATTGCAGGGAATCAGTTGATGTTCCTCAATTCAGGGGCACCAGTGCCAACAGAGGCCAAAAACACAAAGTTCTTTATCTGAGCTAAACAAGAATTTGGTTCCCCACAACAATCACAGCAGAGGGAAACTCCATTTCTTCCAGATATACTTTGTTCGCATTTTTCAGTCTTTACATGAGAAACATTCGGGGGACAATACCTCCTCCAGCTTCACTACTGCTCATTTACCCTGTGCAAGGTGGATTCCTGCCAAGAACCTCTATCCTACCTAATGTCACTTTGCTGTATCCCTGCAGGGTCCAGACCATGCGTTTCATTACTGGATGCAACACAATGACCTCCTTCATGACAGAGGCTGCCCACAGCACCAGGGAATTTGCACAGGCACTAAAATACAATGAAAAGTTCAAGTGTAGAGGATAAATAGACATGAGCTAAAATATTCCAGAAAGATATCTTGGTTTAAAAAGAGAAATTTATCACTGTCTCTGTTCAAGGCAGAGGTGGCACAGTACAGAAGAGAAGCTGCTGTTTCTCACAGCTTCTTCTAAAAGCCCAAGAGCCTCAAAACTTCAGACTGCAAAGATTTTAATACCTGAAGTGAAAACAGTGTGTCCTTCAGTGGTTCTAACTATTTTAAATTATGACTTAGGAATCTATCTATCCTCCCCCCAGCATACAGGATAACATATTTTCCCCAAAAAAGCATCATCATGTTATAGTTTAAGGAAATTAGTAGGAAACACTTTGTCACTTCTACCCTCACTCTGAAAAGGCTAGCAACATTCATCCACCAACTTTTGGCCTCCACAAGTCAAATGCAAGGTACCGATTTTGTCCCTGGTCTTTTTTTTTTTTCCCCATGGAAAATAGAATTTATCAGTGTCTTTTACAGCAGTCTACAGCATTTCCCATCCTACGTTATAGAGACTTGCAGTTAAAGGGGAAATGCTTTGCTTCTGAAAAACAAGAAAAGGATGTCTCTTGCCCAAAAATCCAAAAAATCCTACTTATATAAACAACGTCCCATTTCCAAAGCACGGAGATTTCTGAAGTTCAGCAAACAGACTGTCTGCACTGCATTTACACAGACTCACGTTCATTCATCACTTTCAAGTCTAATTACCAAGCCATTTCCCTCTTGGCAACCCCTAATGGCCAGAAGAATTAGGTTTTACATGGTCAGGATACTGAGGGTAACAAATACCCATAACTCTCTGCAGCTGTGCAATTTGTAAAGCCTCCCAAGCTTTGTGCAAGCGTGGGATTACTTCGAGGCAAACTTTCCTGTTCACACTCTGCTTTATCTGGACCAGTCCTGCTTCAGTGCAATGTGTCCTACAAAAAGTCATAACTGCATCTTTCAAAAGTATGGAGGAAAAAAAAGAAAAAGTCATAATCTGCTTGTGGAAGCAAAAGCTAATTAGAACCACAGAGCAGTGGAAAAGGCTCCATGTATCACATGGTTCACGTCTCCTGGTGCATGACTGCAGAAGTTTTTCCTTTTTCAATAATTTCTCCTCTTCAGACCTCACTGTGACACTTCTAACTTTCTAGCATCTTTTCTGCTGCAGGTTTATCATTTGTTCTTTAGAATCAGTCATGGTGAATGCCTCCCTTTTTCTCTACAGTCAGGCCACTGAGACACTAATTTTTCATTTTCAGTTCTCTCTAAACTTACTCTAACATCTCAACAAGAATCAGAAAGAGATGGAAAAATCCTCCATGAGCAACAAAAGCTCAGAGCAACAGAACAAAACACAGAAATGAACACAGCTCAAAGTATCTTCATGTCTTCACTCTAACACTGGAAACTCAAAGCCATTCAGAATCACCCTCTCAACTTCTTGCACCAAGGACAATCAGATTTTTGTCTTGAGCAATTGCTCCTTACATTGAACTATTTTTCTGCAGAGCCGCAGGATTATATTTTCATAAACTGTCTTCAACACTGGTATGTATCCAGCCCACATTCTTAATTCCTTGATTAATATGTATTAGTGGGTTGCCTACATGCAAAATAGGGAGGGTGTGGACAGAAGAAAAAAAATCCAGGAGCTTAGTTCATATCAATAAAACATATGGAACTTCTAAGCAGGCGGGATAAGAAATATTTTTTTCCAAATATTCTGACAATGAACAATGTCAATTAATATAATTGTTGCTGACTTCAAAGTATTATTTGTTCTAACTAATAAACACACACATACATTTTGTAAAACAAAACTGCTACACGAGACAGTTACATTAGGTAGGGCATTAGATGTATTACAATTATGGAATGAATTATGTCTTGGGAATGTGTAATAAATAAAACCCTGTGGCATAACTGAGTGCAGCCACAGTGTTTGCCACGGAGTAATGGCTTGTGCAGTGACAGAATCCACAACATGATGCAAAGAAGACATTATAATGAATGGTCCAAACGAGAAAATTCCTCACCTTTCCTGATCTACCTCTATACTCACTAATTACAAAGTCTGTTAGTTCATACACGCCTGCTGCTGAGAAGGGATTGTTTAGTGATCTCTACAGAAGGTTGGGAGCAACACATTTGTGTTTTAAACCCACAAGCTTTAGTCAAATCTAAATAATGGGTTAATGAATACTTGGCAAGGTGCTTTGAAGAACAAAAGCATTAAGTGATTTACTCAAGATTATTTCACATCTGTATTTCTGAACAGAATTATAGGTAAAATTACTCTCACAACAGTTTCAGCTTCTCTCTGTCTCTGGACATGTCCTGGTAGGATCAGGAGAGGTTGCCTCCCCAGGAGATATGGAATGTGGCATTTTCACAAATGTGCACAAAGCCCACAGCATCCTAACAAGGATTTAAATCAAGAGGATTTAAACTCTTACAAAGCTGTATCACAGAGTGTTTTTCACTGCCAAAGCAAAGCAAACTAATTCAGCCAACAGAGGGAATGGGGAGACAATATAAACAGGTGTTTCCTTGAAAACTTCAGCATGGTCAGTAATAGTACAGGAAATGGATCTCCAGAGGCCACAAATCGTTAGCATCTCTAGTGCATTTGCAAATTCCTACTGTGCAAAGTCAGCCTGTAAAAAAGGGCCATTTCTAATAAGTGCCTTGTCTGGTTTCCTACACCATTTAATTTCAGATGGATTTTATGAGAACTCTGCTACATATTTTACCTCCCATCTGGTTCAGATTTGACAATGAAATATTTGTGTGTCCCACCCTGTTCTTTTTAAAGCTCCAAAACCAGATGTCTCCAGCACAACACGACTGCAGCAGGTCACACCACATTCTTCAGCAAGCTGTGCCAGGCCTACTACCCCCCACAGACAGTCCCAGGTAAGGTAAAATCAGGTTGTTTACTCCCTAAAAGAATAAAGCAAACAAACAAACAAACTCAACACCTCCAGGGCACTGCGTGAAAAGGCTGTTTATAATGTGTTATGGCTTAATCTTCCAAGAGGTTTGATCTTGATGAAGTGCTGGTTCTGAAAGCTAAACACATTAACAATTGCAGCAGAGGATGGTATTTTTTCCCCTCCACTGGCTTGATTCAAGCAAACAATTTTGCAATTTCTCTGTTGTAATAAGCGGGCAGGTGTTTCAGTGCACAGCACTTCTAGGAAGTTCACAAATTTCACAGCTGCATACACTTCATGTGAGAAGGATCCTGAGGAAAACATCTTCGATCAGATTTTGCATTTTCAACAGCAAGAATGTTCGTTTCTTAACAGCTTCACAGAGCAGCTCTATGCTACCCGTGATGCCACCTCCTGTAACACAAATAATTTATTTGTGTCACTGAAACATCAAAATGACACCTGTTAGCCTTTTCCGAAGATACAAATGCCCTTCCTGCAATACAAAGGAAAGTGTAAGGATGTTGAGGGAGCTTTTTTCCCAGAAAAATGTCGAAGTTTTGATGCGCCCTTGAACTGGACAAATACTTTCTAATGCACCAATTTGGTAGCTTTTCATGCAAAATTAAACAGGGTAAAAGTATTTACTGCAACTGCAAGTAGCAGTTTTAACACTTACAAGAAGGTATCCCCCAAGAAAGGCCACTTACAAAGCCTGCCAAGTTTTAAATGCTGTAGCAGCAACTAAAACCTGCAATAATCCTACTTCAGACATGAGCTAAACATCTCTTGGAATCATCACAAAGCAGGATATAAAAAAAAATACTATTAGCTGTTTGCACAATAATCCCTTCTTAATGTCACACATGAAAGGACACAAGTTCCCAAATCTTTTAATAAAGTTTTTCCCACTCTGGCAAAATGTTTAAATGTAGGTGTAAATTTATGTATATGAGTAGTCTCCTTGGAAATTTGTGTTATGCAGCTTATGATCATACTGTTTGCTTGACAGAGACACCAAATTAGACCAGTGCAACAACCCTGGGAAAAGAGAAGAGTTAAGTTACTGGAAATAAAAGGTAAAACCACAGAAAAGAGCCAAAGAGCATGAGAACCAGTAGAATCATTCAGGCTAATGAGATGAGAAAGGAGGAACTTCACCAGCTTACCTGTTTACGCCAAGTTAAATAGGCTTGAGTAAAAGTCACACGTTACCCTTCTGTATAAAGAATGAATATATTTAATAAAGTAATTCTAGAAAGGTAAATTAACTTGTGATTGTACAGTGTTAGAGTAATTTATCAGGAAATAATGTCTGTTATTTTTGTAACAGGATTACTTACTTTCCCCTTTCAACTGCCAAGGCATCTATTTCATCAAAGAAAAGAATTGAAGGAGACACTGCTCTGGCTTTCCTGAAGATCTACAAAACAAAAACAATGAAACACCTAGTTTTAAGGGATGGAAGCTGTTTACAATACACTATCACTCCGTGCACACATCAAGAGCTACAGAGTTTCCCATAACAGCCATCAGCCCTGTCTTGTTTTGGGTTGTTTTTATTTTAAAACAGATTTTTTTTAAGTTTTGCATGATACAGGCTTGTAGTAAAAGCTGCTACAGGATCTGAAATTTGACACGTATCACTAGGCTGATGCAGGAGAAAGCTAAATATCCCGGGTGCTTCATTTTCTTCTTTTCTTTTTTAAACTTACATCAGAAGGAGTCTTTCAGAAAGTTTAAAGGTAACATCATAAGCAGAGAAGAATTTGAAAGCCAAGAAAGCTTAACATCTAACGTTATCCACAGCTTGCCCTTTCTCACCTCTCTCACTGCTCGTTCAGACTCACCAACGTATTTATTCATCAACTCAGGCCCCTGCAAAATAGAAAATTAAAAAGCATGATACATTTGTACACAAAATGACTGAGACAATCTGCCAGTGCTACACTGGCGATGCTCTGCTACAAAAAAAATTCTGAGATTTTGTCATTTGAAAGTCTTATTGGTGCATTTTTACTTACCTTCTACCTGTACCAAGCTTTCTCTATTTATTTTAGTACCTACGCATGTAGTTAGTCCTCTCATCTTAATACTTTCCCAGTACCTTCATGAGAAATGTAATTAACCAAAAAAATAAATGCTTGGAGGTTCTTAAAAGTGCTCAACAACAGCATCAAGGGGCTGCAAATAGCCAGAAGGACAAATCACAGTAAAGCATTTACTTGCACTCTCAACGTGCATCATGTCCTACCAAGCACCACAACAGTGACTTAAACCAATGTTTAACAGCACTTCTTTGAGCTTGGCACTCTGCAGGCAAAGCAAGAAGCTGCACAGCAGCACACCTGAAACCCATTCCTAACGAGGAAGCTATTCAGTGTCTGAGCTCATTCACATTCCTGCTCCTCTGCCGAGGCTGCCAAGCAGGATTACGGGTGCCAGCTGCTGTGGTGCCTGTTTATCCTCACAGCCCTGTCCACCAGGAACAGACTGGAGACCACAGGGTCAGCATTCGAGTCTTGAACAAGTACTTACAATTATGAAAAGTAAAACAATGACAAATTCTCAGAGTATTTTCTGTTCTGCTATATCCTGTAGGATAGGCTGCTTAAATAATGATTCCTAATGGCCCTCAGCTTCTCCTGGGATTGGTAATGTCTCCTTGACTTCAGCCTGGCCGGCATCAACATTGACCTGCAGCCACAACCAAGGATGATTATCTGCTGCCCCGAATGGAAAGAGCCAGTGGCTTCAATCTGTTTTCCAGGGAACAACAGGTGTCTTTGTAATTTCCCCAGCAGAAACAACATCCTTCATAGTCAGAAAGCTGACCCACCCTCTCCCAGCTGTGGGTACCTTCAGGTAACACTCAGCCCAGAGCACAAGGCAGCTTTATATAGCAGGTATGTCACAATTAAGAATGTGTGGCAGACACACATTTATGCACTGGCAGTGACAGAGCCTCTGTTACAACCCCTCTTTGAATGGGACCATCTGGACTTTGTTCCCAGGTCATTGGAACACAGATTCATCACTCTAAAAATGCAGCACACACGTTTTTTTGCAGTCTCCCCTCTCCATGCTCGTTTTCATTCCTGCAGTAACAGTTAATGCACTGACTTTACACTGACACTGGAAAACACCTGTGCTTACGTGGGGGAAAAAACATATCCTCTGAAAAGCAAAGCACAAGTTATCTGATATCAGCAAAGCATCCAGACATAGCCACCATTTTTATTCACTTATTTTCAAAGAGTTGTCCTTTATCCAAAGGATCAGGTAAGACAGTGCAGCAGCCAGACCTAGAGCATCACACAGGCCAAAGCCACAGTATAAGGGTTGATAGTGCCACCACTGCATGCCTTGCCTGTAGGAAAGGTAAATGATACAACTAGCATTGTTTTCTTTCAGCAACATCCACCCTTAAAGCAACTGCTGTGGTAGCTAAAGTGTCACCTGGAGGCCTCCAGTGACTGCAAAACTGGAGTCTGGTGGGTACTTGCGTGGAAACAGAATTATTCAGACACAAAACCAAGGAATGCAGGAAAGAGAGAAGGCAAAAACAAGGTGAGAGAGAGAAACACGGTGCCTTTTGCTGCTATTGACACTGCCCATGAGGAGTGTGCAGCAGTTAGTGAGGAACAGGCTGCAGCTCCAACACAGCCCAGCTGCTCCGCGCCCTCGCCATTCATCACGTTCAGGGCAGATGAGGAATCCGATAGCACAGCCCTGACAAATCCTTAAGGAAGGAGAGCAGAGTCCTCCCTTTCCATCCAGCTCTCTGTTACACTGAGAAACTGCTGCAGACTCTACCCACAGTTATAGATTTCTCTCACTAACTTTTCCTCGGAGCCTGTGGACCTTCTCTTTCATGCCCTTATTCCCATCAGTAATCTTCATTCACATCAGCGTTCCCATGGAAACCAACATCACACACACCAGTGCCAACAGCATGCTCCTCTCCTATGACCCAACATCAAACAGCCTGACATTTTCTTTTGTCTCAGCAAAAAAAAAATACTTAAACCCAAAACTACTCTATTTGAGCTTTAAGGTACAATATAATTTCAGATGCTTGGAGTTTTATTTTTAATTAAGCATTAAAATATGATGAAGGTAACATCAAAGCAATAAATACTGTTTAAAATGTTTCCAAAGAGAATTATTTTGAATGCAGCTTTTTGCTGTAAGATTTGACATGAAGTTTTTCTCCATTTTTCTCTCCATTAAGCAGCAACTGCAGGTGAAAGACCACTACATGTTAATGACCTGTGCCTCTTTGTGGAGAATTTTCATGAAAATTGATTTGGAAGTCTTTTAGTTCACCACTCATGAGAGATATCAGAACTGCATTTGAGTGTCACGGTTTTTATGGCGAGCAGCTCGTAATCCTTTTTATTCATGGCAAGAAAGGGAAAGGCTCCAAAGTAAGACAAAGCACGCACAGAAGAGGAGGAATCGCCATACAATTCATCTCATGCAAACACTGAAAACCACAATACAAAAACCAGAAATGTTCAAAGCAGCTGGAGGTAGCAGCTGAAATGGGTGAGCTCTGGTCCCACCTGAGCTGAGCCTCTGCCATACCCTGTCTGCACCTGTGCTGTCCTTTAGCTCAGATTGATGGCAGTTCTTATTTGAAAAATAAATCCGCAGGACTTGCAGTCTACAGGCCACCACAAAGTCACCTGCTGGCAGCTGATACAGCTTCGAATCATTTTCACAAAGCTCACCTTTAGCAGGCTTTCTTTGGAGGCCACTGAAGAAATACCAGGAGAGATTTTATTTTGTATTTCAGTGCTTTTCTAAATGCTTTAAAAATCAAATGACATGAGCTTGACTTAGTCAGCAAGCTGACGTTCATTGAAAGATCATTTCTGGCCTGGGGTGAGCATAAGGATTCTTTTAAAAGCTTTTTATAGCTGTTGATACACTGACCAAGAGGTGCTAGTAACAAATGAGCTAGTTTAATGCTGCACAGCCCTGTTTTCATCTGCAACAAGTCATCTTCCATACAAACAGACGTGAAGAAATAAAACCTGTTTCTTGTGGTCATTTGCACAGTGACTCCAAATCCAGCAGAAGATTTGGAGCAGAAAATTGGCAGAAGTAGTTGTAGCTTAGCCATGCACATAAGTATTTGTGAGCTAGAATCCAGCCTGACAGTAAAAAATCTGCCAATTTAGGCTCACTGGATACTGCTGAGGTTTTTTTGTTCAGCCTCAAAGTAGAGAGAGTTTCCAGGCATGCTCTGCTTAAAGACTATTCCATCCCCATTTATGAGATACATCCCCTTGTACCATGAAACCTTCTACTTGCTTATGGTCTGGTGAATTTTTATTTATTTATTTTAATAAAATAAGAAAATTCCTTACATTTAAAATATTATCAGAATCAACTCCTGAAAGATTAACTGTGCAGAAGATAAAACCCCTGCATACATGCAGCAACACGAGATAAGCTTGTGTACACATGGTTTTGACAGAAGTTCTCAAAGTGTGTTTAAACTGCAAGAGGGACATCTGTTATCCCTGAAGTTAAAGAGTATCAGTCATTTTTCTGAGCAGGGCTTAAGACCACTTGCAGATTTTTTCCACCACTTGGGTAGGAAATTTAGACAGTGACTTCTCTTACATTTTTTTTTTTTTACTATTTTGACAATCAGGCAAGTTATGCACTTATGACTTCTGAGTCCCATGGGCACAGCTCCAGATTTCTCCAGCATACAGCTCAGTCTAGACTCTTCAGAAACACTGTGATAACCTCACGTAGAGGTTCTGGGCTTTTACACAGATACATTAAACTATGTTAGCCACAGAGTACAATTCCTATGTTCTAAAAATCCAACTAGAGAGTTTCATCACATCCAATAGATCATTACTCTATATTATTACTACAAGATAATGCACAATTCCATCTTCGCCATATTCAAAGCAGAAATGATCAAACAGACATTAAAGTATCAGTCATAATTAATATTTGATTTCAAATGATTTCTCTAGAAACTGAGCTCTGTACCGTGAATCTCAGAAAATAACAAAATAAAAGAGACAGGAGGTGGCAAAATTATTTTTCTACTGTTCACAACATGTTCCTAGGGTAATGTTCACTGCCCACACTCTCACACCTGCATCTGAGTTAGACATTCACATTAACTGATTTGGACAGGCAAACCTCTCAGGTGCAATGTGCTAATTTCTCTTAAGACTGCAGGAGAAGCTGAGACACCTAGCTCAGAGAAGCAAAGCTTGATCCCACCCCATCAATACACCCTTCATAGAGTTAAAGCCAGCATCTTTTTTTTAGTCTTTCCAGTTTTGACACTGCAGGTGAGATAAAGTCATAGAATTACAGAATGGCCTGGGTTGGAAGAGTCCTTAAAGATCATTTAGTTCCAACCTCCGTGCCATGAGCAGGAACACCTTCCACTAAGACCAGGTTGCTCAGAGCCTCATCCAACATGGCCTTGAAGAACTCCAGGGATGGGTAATCCACAACTTCTCTGGGCAACCTGTGCCAGTGCCTCACCACCCTCACAGTAAAGAATTTTTCCTAATCTATGTAATCTAAATCTACTCTCTTCCATTTTAAAACCATTCCCCCTTATCCTGTCACTACATGCTCTTGGAAAAAGCCTCTCTCCATCTTTCTTGTAGGCTCTGTTTAGGTTCTGGAAGGCCACAATTAGGTCACTCCTAAGCCTTGTCTTCTCCAGATTGAACAATCCCAATTCTCTCAGCCTTACTCTAACAGCACTGAAGAGACTTAGAAATCAGTTATTGAGTCTTTTGGCAGTTGTCATGTCCACAGTAAAATGCTATTCCCTCCCTCCCACAGTCCACCCAAAGCACCACATGACTCAGGGCGGCTGCAGGGAAGCAAGTTAACAAGATAAAAACTGAGACTTCCTTTATTTTAACAGTAAGGCTCCTTCTGAGGCAGAGGCTGTATGTGTGTGATTTGGTAATTGGTTACGCCGCATAGAAAAATATTTACTCAGAAAACGTATTCTATTTGCTTGTTAAGAATAAAGCCTGTTCTTCTCTTTCAGGGCTGGGTAAAGATTTAATCTGCATCACTCCCAGCGCAAGGAAACCCCAGGCTGAGCACCGTGCACCATTTTAATCACTTCCTCTCCCTCTGCCTTGCATTCCAGAGGACCTTAAAAACTTGTTGACACCTGTCTGGGGTTTGAAAAGTTTCAATTTCAGCAGGTGCTTGTGGGCTCTACAGTATTTAAGGGAGCAAACTGGCGAAAACCCATCATCCCCAAACCTTGCACTGAAGTTGCAAAAAGCAGCATGGTCAGAGTGCAAAGGCAACTATAATATCCAATTTTCTTTATTGGAAAAGAAAATACGCCTCAGAATCCACTTGTTTGCCATTTGCCTTGACCAGCAAACTGCAGTGACAATCTTTTGAGGCTTCTTTACACAAGACAGAAGCCAGGATTTGCACTGCAGAATGAACCGACTGGAAACATTGAATTACACTCACTGCATGCACCAGTGCCTTCGAAGTGCCTTTGGCACCATCAGGGCAGGATCCACGTGGGATCAAAAATCACACAGTAAACTACACAAAATTAGCCACCCCTGCTGCAAAACCTATTTGCTGAGACTTCACACCTCCAGCAACACCCCATTCCATCAGTGGTAACTTGATGAGAGAGAGAGAAACTGAGCGCTAATAAAAATTAAATTTGCAAGGTAATTAAGAAGGGACAAGGAAACAGAGGCAGGGGATTATATTTAATCATTTTCTGCTTGTACATTCACTTTTGGTAAGCTTATGGTAAGAATGGATGAATGATTTATTTTTATCTTTAGTTGAGTAAAATATGCAGATAGCTCAGGATTAAGAGCTCCTCAAAGTATCTCAACTTGTTATCCCTTGTAAAAAATGTCAAATTTTTCAAATAGAGTTATTTTTACTATCTGCTAATTAACTAGCAAGTTACTGTAAATGCATTACTGTGGATCTTTTTAGACATTTTATCGTTTGCCAAATTTTCTCATAAAACCACAATGCTTCTGCATTTATCTTCTGAAATGTTTTGCTTATAACTACTTACAGTCACCAAGCTTTCTTATTTCAGGCTTCTGCTCCCTGAAATCCCCATCAAAAGGCTAAGCTATCTCCCCAAAACTCAGTGACAGTTCTTCACAAAGCAAAGCAGTCGACCTTTCCAAGCCTTATTAATCTGTTGGAGCTGCCACAGCCAAGAGCTGAAGGGAAAAGCAGAGGAAACTTCAATTGGAAAATATTTTGACATAATTGACCCAGATGACAAACTAAGCTTAAGCACATGTCAAGCACGGGGAGTGGTACAAAAGCATCGGCTGGGTGATACAGGAAGTTAAACCAAGGTGAAGTCAGAGCCCTGGGAACAGTGTATATTTTTGTAATTACTGCTAATTGAAAAAATAAAAGATTCCTTCAGCCCAAGCTCTTAAGTAACAGCAAATAAAAGGTCAAGAATATTTTCCTTTTTTTTTTAATATTTTTTTTTAAATCACACTGTAGTTGGAGCTCCTAACTAATGTTTTAAATTAAAGTTTTAGAACAGCATAGTTCACATCGCTGTACCAGTGGTTTGCTCAGTGCTGATATCCTTAAACACTCCTTACTGTCACAGGTGGGTTTGGTTTTCTTTGCGTGGTGGGGTTTTTTTTCAAGTATTGGTTCATCCTGTTTACAACAATTACTGTGTATAACTTAGCTGAACTCCAAGGGATTCGACTTTTTTGAATTTAAGCTGGTTTTTGTTGCTATCCCTGAGTGAGGCTTTGCCTTACTTTTGATTTTCAACAGACAAATGTTAAAAAGCACTAAACAGCAAGAGGAAAAATGATGCTCCCAAAACCTTTACAAGCATATAGAAGTTACATCATTTTTCTTGCTATGTATTTTATAAACTCAGGTAATCTGCTTGTTGGACAGAAAACAGAACTCCAAGTCCCCATGGATCAAACCATCACAGCTGGCTGATGGAGTTTATCTGGGTGGGTACCCTGATGGTGCCTCCCAGCCTGACAATTTAAAAGCAGACTCCAGTGTTCATTCTGAAATAGGTTAAAACCAAAAAAAGCACAATGGTTTTCTTATTTGCTAGTAAAGTTAATGATCTAAATAGCACAATAATAGGAGGAGGAAAAATATTGGACAAGATTCTCTGCAAATTGTTTCCCAGAAAAGCAACAGAAAACCTGTAAGGAAAAGTAATACTCATTTGATTCGTAGCACAACACAATGACACAGGATTTCCTAAAAATAAAATAAACTAAGAAATTAAAAATCCAAGAGGGCAGTCATAACACATCTAAAGAAACTAGGATGCAAGACAAATGCAGAGATAATTATCTATGCCATACAGCAAGATAGGTGAGCTTCCTCCAAAAATATTCTTATAATATCACCACAAAAATCCTAGCGGTCTCATAAAAATATAGCTCAAAAAACCATCTAGTCAAAGCTGACTTTAAGTGCAGGAACTGTCAAAACAGTCCATAGAAAAACCTACCACATGGTCAAAAGAGGGAATACAGTGATAAAGAGTTTCATTTCCTTCCTGTTCAGTTTCAGAAAGCTAGATGACATCTAAAGCAAAAATTTCAGAAGGACAGGTTGTATATAACAGCAAAGTGCCATCAGCCTGGCAGACGCTGGAAATTATATCCCCATCATATTCATATGATTAGGTCCAATAGCTGTATATAAGGGGTTTTTCTTATTAGCACAAAAAATGTATAAAACACATTTCAGAAGAAAATTACACACTTTGGAGAAAGCACAAAAGGATTGTAAAGAAGGACAAAAATGCAGAGAAGGCTGACAAATAAGTAGTCAGTCAGATCAAAAACTATTGATAAGTCAAGACTGATGTCCAATCCTGCAGAATGAAAAAATTATCCTAATTTGTTCCTTCATGCAGTCTTACACTTGCTTGTATCCATGACTGCAAAACACAGAAAAATCTCCAAGAAGCTGAGAACAATTCAGTTGCCTTTTCTGTAACAGAGGTTTGGGAGAGGGGAGTAATCCAGATGACCACTAAAACCCTGAAAAGCCTCAATGCTACAAGAGATTCAGAAAAAGGGGTTGGCAGGAAGGAGCAGGAAGAGCCATCCCCTGGCAAGTAGTTGACAACCTCCTCCCCAGCAAATTTAGCAGATACATTGTGTTAGAGACAAAGAAAGTCAAGAGAAGGAACAAAAATAAACGATTCCCCTTAGGAATTATATCCAAGATTGCTTTGCAAAACAAACCAACCAACAAGCTGCTTTGCTCTGGAAAAGCAAAAGGTCACCAATCTTGGTGAAAATACAGCTATAAAAAGTTTTTGGCCAAGTATCAAAGAGCATGTTTACAAAAGGGCCACATTCATTGTAACACTAACCATTCAAACCTCACAATAGATTTCAGGAGAGAACAGGATGCAACGTCAAACATCTGTTATCACGTTATTTTCTTCAGCTCCTCTGCCCAGAAATGACATCAAGACCCTGCCCATCTTCCAAACCCCACGAGAGGCCAGTCAGACGTGGGCCAAAGGCTGTGTTGTGACAGCTCCCCATGCCCAAGACAGATGGAAAGGTCACATTTGAACAGTTTGCTCATAACCCAGCTGAAACATCTCACTGAACAGAGTCGGCTGTCCAAACTGCACAAACACATCTGGCAAACAAAGCCTTCCTGGAGGCAGGCTGGGGCGATACCTGCTGCACTGAAGCAGGACAGCCAACTCAGACAACGACAGTACATTCAGCACTTGTGGGAGCTGTGACTTACTGTGCCCGTGGCTCTTAAACGTAGTGTGCAGACACAATAGGTCCAGCCTTCCAAAATTCACTGGACCGAGTAAGCACCGCATGTAACAGAATCAATTTCCTCTCAGGCTTCAGACAAAGGGAAAGGCAGCATCCAGCAGCAGGCTGCAACAGCTAGAGCTGTGCCTCCTGCCTGCAGCCCCTGCTCCAGAAGGGCCCAAGAACCTCTGCCCCCTGCACTATCCCAAAAGAGTATCCTACAAGCTGTACAGCAGACATTTTTCATCAGAATGACTTATTTGAGGCAGGAGAGACTGGGAGGAAAACGCAAGTCTGAAAAGTTAATTATCAAGAATCGCACTTTTATTTCAAAATGCCTGATGTCAGTTCCAGGGATGGATATCCAAGACATAACATAGAGAACAAAAAAATTAATAGGGCTACAAGCAAGAAAAGAAAAAGCCCCTCTCAAAAAAACCCCAGCAAAACAAACCAAAACCCCACATTATTCATCTACTCTGGATTTACTGCAGGAACAGTTGCAGTGGAAATTAATTCATGCCTGTTGTGCTTGAAAAAGTGCTACAGATGATGTTTAACACATTTAGTACATGATGGATGTTGCCTTTTTCTATCCAGGAAAGAAATCTGAAGTTAGAGAAAGTGGGCTATGTTCCCTTCCCGGAGTCAACATGTCCAAGGCTGGACATGCTCCAGAGATGTGCTTCTTGAAACATCTGTACATTGGATATTTGACCAGTTCCAGGCCAAGGGATTTAAACCAAGAGGGAATCACAGGCAGTTTCCTCAAGCCAGACACTTCTGCTGCAGCTTGTCAATGACGGGGGATATTGCACGTGCAGAACTCCACCACGGAAAAACACTGCATTACTGTACACAAGCATTTCCCATCATTGCACCTTCAGATACCTCCTGGTCAACATGAGCCACCCTTCACTTTTGGACAATTAACTGCATCAGTAAAAATGTCTGACGGTGCTATGATTGAGGGATACAAGACAGCAACAACATCCATTCTTAACGTTTTGGTTTTTTGTTTTTTTTTTTTTTTTCAGACTGCTACCTTTTTTCCCCACCCTCTCGGGCACCAGTGCTTGGGGCGAGACAAAGAGGAATGTTTTCTTTTAAGCAGAATAGGAGGAAAAGGTTACCTTGTTTACCAGTAACTCTGGAGCACAAAGAACTACTTTGTCTTTATGGAAGAGGCAGTAAAGGTAGTGTTTCTTAAGGGCTGAGGTTTCCAAGGCTGCCCTTGTTGATGTGACCGTGACCTAGAGGGCTGTCTGCAATCCCAGGGAGCCCAGGCAGTGAAGGGCCGCTGGCTTCAGGGTCAACACAACTGCCTCTGCTCCCAGAGAGGATCCGCAGCTACAGCTACAGTGTGCCTGAAAGGATAGGAGGAGGAGGAAGCTGTGCAGAAACTAACACAGGAGGCTTTGTGAGTAAAGAGATGGTCAACAGAGAAGGGGACGTGATCTTACTGCTGAGAAGGAGATACTTTCAAAATACTTAAACAAATGTTTTTTCTTGCACTTCATTAACATTCTGACACAGCTGCAAGACTACCCCATGTGGAATCACTCCGCTATCTTTTTTTTTCTTTCCTATGCAGTGAAGCTCAGTATTATTATTAAATAACTTCCATTCATGTGTTTTCCATACAACCCACAGTGATCAATTACACTGATTCATAGGCAACAAAATCCAAATTTTTTCTATACTTGGTGTTTCTTAACGCTGAGAGAATATCCCATTTATCCCAGAGTATACAAGATAAAACTGATTTTGCAAGCTTTCTGAAAACTGATGAAGTAGAATTATTTCCCCATTAAAAAAAGGCAAACAGGACAAGAAAATTCTGTAATGAAACACGAACAGTGAGATAAAGAAGGTGACCTTCCTGAGGAATGAAAAGGAATGTAAGAGATTAGATGATAATATTTCCATACACGCAAGTAATTATTACAGTAAGAGCAGCTACCCACTATCCAGTCACTTTGCATTTATAGTGCTTTATTTGCAGTATAAGTATTGTTGCCACTTTTAGAAAGACTTTAAACAAAGCCAATATTTAAGATGTCACTCCACAGCTTACCCATCCATCCAACATCTGCGCTGTGATAAAATAACAATTTTTTTAACAGCATACAAGAAAGCACTACTCCTTTTCATAAGGAAACACAAACTTTATATTTACAAGGTGTTTGCTGGAGCATATACAAGGATCAGAAACACCATGAGCCACCAGATTTTAACACTGGAAACTGGTGAACTACCAGTTGTTATGCAGGAGTTCAGAAAATATGAGTCTGAATGGCCTACCTTCACTGCCAAGAAGTTGAGGCCACTTTCATGAGCCAAAGCTTTTGCTATCATGGTTTTTGAGCACCCAGGAGGTCCATAAAGCAGGACGCCTTTGGGAGGCTGGATCCCCATTCGGATGAAGGACTCGGGATGTTTGAGAGGCCATTCAACTGCTTGCTTCAACTTCAGCTTGATGTCTTCTAGTCCTCCTATGTCTGACCAAGAAACCTGCAGAACAGAGCATTTTGTTGAATTCAGACTATGGAGCAGAACTATTAAAAAACCAAACAAATCAAAAATGCTCCGTAGAATGTGTACTGGTTGTTTCATGAAGTTGTTTTTAATGAGTCACTTCTTCAAAAAGTCTTTATTAAATAAGAAGCACAAGACAGGCTTGTCAGGAATACAAAAGGGCATGTAATATGTCCTACTCAAACCAGCAGGCAGATCTGAAACCTTCCTACATCGCTATCAACAAGCCTGAGACTTTTCCCCACATCCCCCCAGACTGCTCTTTCTCCGGTCAACCTCCACTCCCGTCCACTTCAAATATTAAACATGTCAAGGCACACCTAAATCAAATGATCTTCTGACTTAAAACACTCTTCCAGAAATTTGCTCAATATAAATCATCCTTCAGCTCTGGAAAGTCAGCTCCATGTGAAAGGCAAGCAGAGTGTTACTGAGAGGCAAAGTATTGTCTTTCACCTGAGCTGAAAACTGGTGTCACCCTTGGCTTGTCCCTATTTTCTCTTAATGCCAGGACAAGGAGTGGAAACTAGAAGCAGACAGTCCCTGAAAAAGGTAATTCAGTCTGCTATTGAAGCGGATGAAAAAGCACATTTGGATGTGGTGCAAGCACTTTTGTTTAAGACCAAGCAAACTTCAAACCAAATAAAATTTCTCGATTGCCAGACTTTGATGTAGAAGAAAATTACAAGGACAGCAGAGAGCAACCAGCAAACACAACAAGTTTGTTTCTGTGTCAGATATGAAACAGCGTGGTTTAAATTTCATTTTAAAGATGTATTACCTATCCCTACAACCCTTCATTCTATCAAGGAGCTTCGTAAACTGCACAGAACTAAATCTTGGCACTCTTAGGCAACTTTTTCTTAGGGAAGAAGGCAACATAGGCTTGTTCTCCTTTTTTCAGGATCAATCCTTACTCATACCTGGTAAAGCATGGACTACTCATTCCTATCATCATGTCTTTCTATCTAGACAAAGATTTTGACAAACATGAACAAGAACATCTTAAAATTAATGAGGCCATCAGGAATTCCCTATAACTTCCAGCAGCAGAAGGCAAGATCTATTAGCAGTACTTCACATGCATATAAAAAGCCAGGGAGAAAACACTTAAACGTTATTTTTACCCTCTTAAATATTCAGTCTTTTACCCTCTGCCAATATTCAGTCTACTGCATAAGTCTTCTGAGGCATTATTCATTTGATTTTTTAGACTCACTACATGTCATTTAACACCAGCACAAGTGACAGGATTGTACAGAAAAAGTGAAGTAGGGCCACCTTACATGAAGGTTGTTTTCAGTTATCTGGAAACTTACTCTGACTTTGCTTACATTTTAAATTCCTGCAGTGCAAGGTGTGGGGTTGGTGAGGCAACAGTAGTAAAAGCAAAAATAGCTAATAAATCACTACCTTCACATTCTGGTGAAGTTATAAACAGAACAAATTTGTATTTCCTCATTTCAAAAGGAGAGAGATAAGAGGTGGGGGTGGGAACAGTCCACCAGCAATAGTTACACTGCTCTCACCTGCACAGGAAGTCGAAGGAGAGGTCTTGCAACACCAGCAATGAGGTGTGATGTTCTGCCACTGTGGAAATGGCCTTAAAGATTAGCCTTGGGGCTGGGCTCACACATACAAAGCCAGCTCTCTGCACACTGTAGTGTGTAAGACACCAAGATTTCATTACTGCTGTAATCGTTAGCCCTCCCCAGGTCAACAGAGCTCAGAGCGCGATGCAGAACAGCAGCTCCCCAGAGGTTATTAAGCACCAGTAATAAAGAAATAAAGCAGACAGGCAAAGGATATCTCATTCAGAACCTTTTGGCTGCAAAGACACAAATCTGAGGGTTGAATTACAGTCAGAGGAGTGAAAGAGGCAAGCAAAATGCACAGCACTCTCTGAAAAAATATTTCAGAAAAACCCATAGGAGAGGGAGGAACGGCAACTGCAGTGCAACTCTCCAAAGAACGGCAGTATTAACTTCCTGATTTATAATGTGCATCCCCTCTCTCCTAAATCCTGGCTGCAGAAAAAGCAGCCTTCTAAAAAGGTTGTAACACACAGCGAAGTTCAAGAAAGGCTCTGTAAAAACGGAAGGCAAGACGCCACACAGAACCAGGCAGCAAGGATCTTGCATTTGCCTTGGTCTCAGCCAACACGCAATCCCGACACAAGAGGAAGGACTTGTGGCTTTATTCAGAAGTTACTTTGAACTCTTGTCATTTGATTGGCACGTGGCTACTGCAAAGCAGTGAAACATGAAAAAGCCCCACCATCTGAAAAATTAAGCTAAAAATCAAAAAAATCTCATGTATGTCAATGGTTGTACTTATAACTACAGAGGCCAAAAGTCCCATCCACACCAAGGGGGCTGCTAAGTGAGAACTCTATCTGCAATAAGTAGCTAAAAAGCTGATATTATTAATGCAGCTCAAATTCCTGTCTTCTCTTTGCGAAAAAAATCTCACAGCTTATAATTTATGTAGTGTTTGAAGTTATTTTTTAGCAAGGATTTTTTAGATTATATCATTCACAGAATATTTTGAGACAGAATGGACCCTAAAGATCATCTAGTTCCAAACTCCCTTCCTTTGGTAGGTGATATGGGAGGACACAAAATCTGTTGCACCCAGTACTTTGAGTTCCGCTGTAAACTCACCCAGGCACCAAGCAGATGGCTTGAAATTTACCCTAAATCTTCAGAGAATATGCATTACTTTGTGGAAATGCAGGTCCTGTCAGCACAAAAACAATCTCCACTATGTTACTAATAGAGGAATGAATTGCAGTAGTACTCCAATGACTCAGTGGGTGTTTAACAAATAAAATCAAATGATAATCAAGGAAGCCACTGGCAGGATGGTTTAGTGGACACAGGAGCCTGAGGAGTAGGTTGACCAGGACTGAGAACAGATTTCGTGCAGTTCCTCAAGACCTTGCTTCTACCTGCCTGTATTGTGTGGTTCAACAGCATTCCACCTGGCTCCAAAGGGGCTGGTGTGCCTGAGAGGCACCGTACAGGGATAAAACCTGAGCCCACAAGCCAGTAGCACAATGATTAAGGCAAGAATCCGTAACTCTGGCTCTGAGCAGAACCACTTAGCCTTGAGGATATTGGTGCCATGACAGCACTTCCAGGAAAAGCGGTCTGGGGCCAGCCCAGGCAACCCTGCACAGCATGGACTCTTAACAAGCCAAGTGTGACATCCGAGCTGGCTGTGTGCAGCATCCGGTTCGCGGATTTTATTTCCCATTCCTATAAGTTTGGGAATAAGGGTCGACAGTTGTGCAATCTAATTCCCAAATGACTCATTTTCATGCAATGAAACATAAATGTTTTCTTCTAGGGCTTGGGGAGCTGCTGAGAAATACCAGCACAACTGCTCACAGAATCAGGATTTAGTCAGATTAAACACAAAATTCTTTTGCTCAATCTTCTTAACACAGATCAGACTTGCCTTAAACCAGATCAGTTCCCCAGCCCAATTTATGTTGGGTCTGCTACTGAACTGCTATAACATGTAATTAAGAGGGCAGTGAGCAGGGTAAAGATGAACCCGGCACCAACAAATGAACTGTTAATATAATGACAGTCACTGACAGGTGACTGCTTGGCACTGATAATCTGACTACAGCACTGAATTCTGCCTTCACTTAAAACCATAGAATGCCACTGAAGACATTCAGGCCACATTTACATAAAAATCAGAGCAAACTTTTCACAGTTTTGTTTCAACACGCTGTGGTTACAAATGCTAACAGTCTGTTTTTGCTTTAGTTTCCATCTGCTTCCCAAAAGACTCCACGGTTGTTCAGGACCTTCCTTGAACATACATTTGAAGACGTTTACTCCATTAAGCCACTCAGCATATAAAACTAGAGATCAGGAGATATGCTCCTGCACTACAAACTCTCCCTGAAGCATTAGGAACTTAAGCTTTTGCAAATGGTTCTTCAAAATTATAATTAAACAAACACACAAACAGAAAGACAATGCACATTAACCAGTAACTTAAGGCTTCCACTCCTTAAAATTCCTCTCTTAATGTGGCTCTGACAATGTTGCCACAGCATTGCACAGAACAACTTACTTTTGGCACATCGATTGCCACCTCCCTCATGGCGCTGGGCCTGACATCATTCATCCCCTGAAGGAAGTCATTGAAAGCAATCATCACTGACCCAGCCACCTCGGTGTCCAACACGTTGGGCCTCTTCCCCAGCGCTCTGCGCAGGGCGTACAAACCTAGTGAAACAGAAAAACATGGAAATAGGTAGGCTTCCTCCCAACAGAGTGTACCACACACAAACACACTGCAGCACCAGAAAGGAAATGATGTTCAAACAATGCCTCAGTGCTGGGCGTGAACTACGTCAAAGAACATGCAAGACATTTCTGATGAGAGAGCACAAAACACGGGATTTGACAGCCACAGGTAGAATATAAACTATATCTGTTCCAAAAGACAGAATGGAACAAGTCTTGTTCCCATGTTCCCAGGGATAAAGTTACCAGGGCAAAACCTCCAAATGTCCATACAGTGATTTGAACACATTTCTAAACCACAGAGGAAGAAGGACAATGAACATTTAAGAACATGTTAAATCAGCTCACAAGACATCCCCAACCTTGCCCACTTCTCTATTATCAGGACAGTATCCTCAAAACTTTTTTTAAAAGCCTGATGAGATTGCTTTAACTTCCATTGGAACCCTATTTTTCCCTGTAGTAAGATGCCAGACACCTGCATTTTTCTTGATGTGGAACAAACATTCCCTGTGGCACTCAACAGATCTTCGTTCCCTTCAGCGATCACACTTTTCAAACGCAGGCAGAGCTTTTACCCTCTCCTTTGTTTGGACAAATCACTCACATACAGTAGCTATAAATCTTGATACTAATTCCTAGTTTCCTCCTATAAATCAATCCCTCAAAAGCCACACAAGTCCCACCTATTCACACATCAATACATCAATACTCTTCGGGCAGGACCGAGCGGTACCGTTGGCAGCTCCCAGGCATTCCCCAGAGAGCAACTGTAGCCCCTGCTGTGTAAGATGCCCAGGAGCAGGATGGTTTTCCCACTGTATAATTATCCCTTTTAAGGCCTAATATAATTTAGGGTTTTATTGCTTCTGCTTCCAACCCTGTTCTGTGACTGAAAATGTTTGGGGTTTTTTTTGTACACTATTACATGATGAGTATAATTTTATAAACAGGTATACACACATCCAGATATGCGGTATCTGTTGCCATGTGTTCCAAAACAAATGAGGCAGTTCATACCACACCAGTTCACCTCGCATGACCATAAAAAGACAAACATTTGTTAAGTCTCTTCTATATTTAACCAAACAAAACATCAATTAGTGCTACATGAAAGGACAATAAAAGGGATAAGCCGTTTCTGAAAATAGACGTGGTTTTAACTTTCAGATTGTTGTCTTTTTTTACTGCAGAGGCACTGGTAGATGCAGACATGCAAAGTTTCTGACAATGACAGGAATTCTGCATTTCCTACAATATATACAACGTGTGAAGAGATATAATATGTCCCCTGTGAAGCAGTACAGCTGGTGTCTCTCCATAAAGTGCCAATTACAGCAGAGTCAGAGCACCTGCATCCAATACCCAGGCTCTTAATACAATAACAAGTGAGAAAAAAGTTTGTAATTCAGGTTTCCCCTTGCACAGAACATCCAAAACTAATAAGATATATAAATAAAAACATTCCATGAGGCCAAGGAGAAAAATGAAAATCTGGTCACCAGAGGACAAGCATAAAATATAACTGATTCATTTTAACAACCCAGACAATTTGCATGCTATTCTTCACCCCCTTCCTCCTTCCTCTGAAGAAGTTCATTTTAAACAAAAGAAAACAACTTAAGTGAGACAACATAGATTCATAGAGACAACCCCCCAAACTTAAAATTTACATCCAAACAAATAAACTTGACATGTCATTGCAGCTAAGACTTTGTAGGGTGGGAGCAGGCACTGGGGTTCAGTCTTATATTTTCTTTCAGGGCAGTCAATTCACACGGGAATCTCAGTTTAAAAAAAATGCAAATAAATAACATCACATGAAATTAAGACCTGGAAAAAGCAAGTTATTGATGAAGATATCTGCTCATTTCTATACCTATCTGCTCCACCAAGTGCCAGTGTAGCCCGGCACTTATTTGATGCATTTTAAATGTGTCCTGGTTATCTTTTTTTCCATGACACAAGTTAGTCTTAAAACCAACCACACTTAGTTTAAAAATTGGGAGAGAACAGCAAATAAAAACACCCAAGGAGACCAGTGCTCTTAAGGTTTGTTACTGCCAGTGCTATGAGGAGTATGAGTGAAATTTCAGTCCTCAGCAGTGGGTTTGAAAGGCAACAGCCTTGATCCAGAACAGGAATAAAGAGGTCACAGCTTTCCAAACAAAGCCGGAATTCATTTCAGCATGTGCACGCACACGCCACTGCACAGGTCAGCATTTAATTGAAACAATGTTTTACATTAAAACAATAATAAAAAACAGATTGAAAAAGAAAGCATGATTCTTCCTGTTTCCTCCTGTTATCATAATCATTCTTTCCTGCACTTCAGATTGACCTCTAACAAGAGGGGTGGGGGGGGAGCCTCAGTAACAGGAGAAGGATACAGCCAGTGGCTTGCCAGAGGCAGGAAAACACATCCTTGTCTTGAGACGCTGAAAGATGGATTTAATGTAAGGAAATGCAGGGTAAGATGCAAACCCTGCTGCCAGAAACAGTGCAGAGGCAAAGGAGGTGGAACCCTACAGCGAACCCACGTTCACCACGACACAAGTCATAATGCAGATCCAAAAAGGAACTCCTCAGAAAACATCAGGGGAGGAAAGATTGAGATGGAGTTACCCTGCTGAAAAGTCAGCGGGACTGTTCACACAGGCACAGGATACCTATATCTAGCACAGGGCTAGTGAACAACACTGATCCTCGGTGAGGTAGCAATGGAAAATCCTGGTCTAAAAAAAAATAAAAAAGAAAAGAAAAGAAAGCTGCATAATAAGGCATGCATGATTACAAACAATGGAAAATAAACAGTTTGTTCCAGCCCAGCAACTGTGTGCTCTACCTCACCAATTCATCCTGTCTGTCTAGAACAGAGGAAACCGAGTGGACAGAGGGGAAAAAACCAGCAGAACGTCCTGTCCTGGTACAGATGATCCTTCTTTGGTACCAGGCTATGCACAAGGTCAATAGCATTGTTTGCCTGTAAGATTTTCTTGCTCGTAGCTTGGCTAAGTTTTGGCATATTAGGTCATAATAACAAATATCTGAGCCTAAAAATAGACCCTACGACACTGCTATATTTGTCAGAGTCTGTGTATAATTATACACCACTGTAAATAATAGGAAGCAGCCACTCAGAATGACCAACATATATACTTTAGGTTTCCAAAACAGAATATATACACAACACTTGAGGAAATAAACTGAACCAAACAAAATTGTTACTCATGCATCTTTTACTGCCTATCAGCTACTCCTTTTGCAAATCCATCCTGTTTGGACTTACTCTACCAGAATCCCAATACCAGAATTTGTAAGTAGCTTCATCGAAATTGTTATCTTCTTGTAAGGTTGTTTACAAAAGGAAATGTTTCTTCTTTCTCTGCTAATCTGGCATTTCCCTCCCAAATTCTTCTGGCCAAACTCCGAAGACACACACTATTTCTCCCTGACAGTGACAGCTGTCAGACCCAACGTGATCCTCTACCACGTGGCTGGCAGTGGAACACTCAACAGAAGGGCATGGGTGGGTAAGATCCCAGCTTTCTTATGGCACTGGAAGGGGCATCTTCCTCTACTTCTAGATCTTTACATACTACACTTCAAAATTTAACAGGTTTATGCATAGAAAAAGCATTTCATGTAACTTTAAGTCAGTTTATAAATCTATTTTAAACTTTTTTAAAATTTAACCTGTACATAAAATTCATGCTTATTTAGGAAAAAAAAGTCAGGAAGCAGAAACCTTGACTTTTTGCTCTCAAAACCATATTCTGCAATCTGTCTTTAGCTGCCAGAGCTATATGGGAAAAATCCCTGAAGAACTTTCATGCAGTGTTTGCACAGGAAAGATAATGCCCTTAAATCCCTTGTAACCATAACATTGCAAATTCACTGAGCTAACCTGAGCGCTAACCTACTGTAGGGATTATATCCACGATTTATAGTCCTTCCTGAAGGGTGCTGGCATTTGCTGGAACACGTCTGTGGAGCTGCCTGAAAGCTGCTGAGAGGTGTGACAGGGCAGGGGAAGGAAGGAAGGAGGAACTGCATTTTCAGAACTTCTCTCGTAGAGTAAAAACAGTTTATTCACAGATCAGGTACACACGTCATTTATCCCGACACTGTGACAACAGAGGGAAATAAGGAATATCAGACTGCCTGTTCCTAGCCTGCTCCAAGACATAAATGTACCTAAGCTAAGGGTGGTCACGCGTGCGTGAGGAGAAAAATAAGGACTGCCAGGCTACCAGAATAGCAAGGGCAGAAAGACAAGAAGCAAGAGTTAGTGGCTAACTGCCCAGTCTAATTGTAATTAGGAATGCTGGCAAGGGATACAGCTAAAAATTAAAGTCAGGAGACTTATGAAAACTTTGCCTGAAAACATTTAAGCTCTGTCCCCCAATGGTAGCTAATCATTCTACATACAAATGCCTACTGCTAACTGCATTGCCACACATGAATAATATCATTTCTTCCATACCACTCAAGCTGCAGAAGCAAGAACTCGGTGACTTATCTGCCAAGAAGGTTCATTTAAAATACTAGTTACAGTTATTGATCAACTCTTCTGAAAAATAATCCTTATTTCCTGCTTATATAAATATCAGCAGACAGAATGGGATGTGCTTTAAACAGATTATTAAGTACTCAACTCACAGCTGTGTGCATGAAGTCAGCAGTCCCATCATCCAATCAGCTGCAAGTTTTGGATAAACACACACTTAAAATTAGTTATGATGAAAACCAAAAGTTCACATGCCCTGACTGCAGTCAGTGCAATGTTCCTCGTGCAAAAACAAAAATCAAGTACCATGACAAAACAAACAAAAAAAAATGGGCAAAGATTTTCTACAAGAAAAAAATAACTCCAAAAACCAACACAACCTGCGTTGCTTCAGAGAGACAGCAGCCACATGTAGCCACTCCTACACAAAAGCCATCATTCTGAGCTGCTGCTTGAAGAAACAATCCCAAAACACATGTTACAATCAGAGGCCAAAAAAGCCACAATGCTTTACTATGTGTGTGTGCAAGCAAGGGCCCATTTACTCCCAACCTGCTCGGCCAATTGCTTCGGTTTAGAAACACCCTCTGCTTCAGGGACCCAACTTCAACACCACAGAACACAGCACTAACTTAAAATTCATGAACACTGAAGATGAGGACTGGAGTTTCTTGCTCTCCTTACACCATAAATTAGAGTGATGGAACACAGTGTCAGAAAACTCGGTTGTCCCAGTCCAAACGTTCATTTGTAGCTTTAGCTTTGTAACATGTCTGTGCTTTTCAGTTCATTTCAAAATCCAATATTCTGCCCTTTCTGCAAAAATTTCGTAACACTTTTTTTTTTTGTATTGACCATCTGACTAGATACATTATTCATATTCCCAAAACTTCCACATTTTCTACATGACCTTTTCACATAAAGGCAAGCAGCTTTTCCCACCTCATTTTGAGTGCCACATGGGAACCAGTACTCAGTCAGACAATGCAATAGCAGATTGTTTGCAACAGCATAGCTTCAATATTTGTCCCTGCTACTAATAAATAAAAAAATAACAACACAGACATGGTGTTTTCAGTCACTTTCCATAAGGGAATAAAATAATTACAGCGTGTCAAGCAGTGCTTCCCCTTTCAAATCTGTAACTGTAGTCAGTTCATTTGAAAGCAAAGCAAAAACCACCCTGCAAAACAAACAATCCCATTGCCTTGGTCATCAACCTCTGTCAAAATCTGCATTTTCAACAGTGTCTCGATCCCACATTCTTACTTTTAGGATTAAAATCCAAGAAAAGTATCTATATTTGTTGCACACCCCCAGCAGAACCCAGGTCCAGACCGTGCTGGGAAAGGTTCAGACTGAATCTTTATGGCTTAAAGAATGGAGGGATATTCTTGATGCCCTAACACTGGGCTGTTTCATCAGGACTGTGCCTGAGCTGAAAGGAAGAGCTCGATTGGAGATAGGAGGCTGGGAAGGCATGGGTTGAAGGCAGCGTTTGTCTGGTTGAAAGAGCAGTCAGGGGCTGCTCCTCGGGGTGCACAGAGCCTCACTGTTAATCACATTAGCCCACACGGCTCATGTTTCCTGCAGGTGGCCGGGCTACCACAAATGCAGGAGCTGGGGGGAAACTACATAGAGACATTCTACAAACAACAAGAGAGACATTCCTGGCCTTCAGGGGAATTCACTTCCCTGTCAATTACAGGGAAAAACCAGAAAAACCCTAAGAGACAGTCCTTCAGTTGATTATTGTTTTTTAATTCTTACTTTTAATGCAAGTGGATTGCAGAAACTCTGTTTCAGGTTGTAGAAGATACAGCAGGAAGTTTCTCAGCTCCAACAAAAAGCCAAGTACAGTATCCTCCTAAATAAATCACACCTTTACAGATCCACATAAAATCAATATACAGAGCTATAGATTAAACAGCATTAAGCCTCTCCATCCTGTATTATTTATCAGAATGCAGGGGTAATTAAAGGGGCAAATGAACAGCACAGGCAATAAGATCTCCAAACAACAGGACTCAAAATTATGAGAACAAGACGACAGACCATTATGACATGCCTATGCAAGTGGCTTCACAGATACAGCAGAGTAACGCTGTTCATAATGGTCAAAGATGCACCTCAATCTTTTATCTCTCTAAGATATTTTTTTTGTAACAGACAGCTCAAGCCGGTAAACCATTCTAATCCTAAAGGCTAAGCAGGGTGATACCTTTTTCAGGCAATTTAAAAACTTCTGATGCAAAACAAAGCCACCAGCGCCTCTTTCACAGAAGTCTCAAAGTCTCAGTGGTTGCAGCATCCTTACTGGAAGCAAATCAATGTTCTTGCCAGAAAGACCACTGTTTAAACAAAGCCATTTGTTCTTCCTCTCCTCATGATGCTATCTTATCACAGCCCAAGTGTTTTATATCAGCACACTGAAATGATGTGTAATGAACAAGGATGTTCAAGATAAATTCTGAGAGTCACAAAGCAAATACTTCCTTTCTCTGTAAACAATATGACTGAATCCACTCCTTGAAGAAATCAAGCTATATTTATATTCACCCTCTTGAAATGCTACAGGCAGCCATAGAAGGATAAGTTTATAATAAATTGCTATATTTGGAAACCTTTGTTGCTAAGCATCTTCTAACATTCAGTACAGTTTATACCATTCATGTCCCTGCTACATAATTAACATTTCATATGTTTTGGTTTTTTTTAAAAAGAAGTACAGTGCTTATCTTTGCCAATAAATTCAAACCATTATAGTTTTGGGGGGAATTAATAAAAGACCACATGGCAAATTAAATAAAGGAGAAGCAACAAGATCTCAAGGGCATACAAACACTGACATTATATGCAAGGATATGGCAGTCTGTCTTCTATACACTCCTCTGCTTGAGATAAAATAATTCAGAAGGCAGCTGTTCACACTAGAAACCAGTCTACTAAATAATTTAGGATACAGTAGACCTCTCCCAACCTGAAGAATATGACTTTCTCAGCTACACACATAACTAAGCCCTTTTCTTGTCAAGAATTCTGTGTGTGTGAATCCATTGGATGGTACTCAAGTCCTCAGGAGTCTACCAAGAGTAGCCCACTGAAAGTTGACGTCCACGGGACGTGGCCCAGTGCCCAGCATGAAATCTGCAGGTTTTCCACACTTGGCTGTTAACTACGTGAAAGCATCAGCTAATTGTGGAAATCACAAGCATCTTGCTAGGCAGTAGAGAATCACAGCAAGTCTTAATTTCTCCAGTGTAGTCACTACAGATATTGTAACCGTGGACATGTAGATATCCTATAAAAATCACAGTTTTGTGGTTTCATTTTTGTGAGAGGCTAGACCTGTATCTTCAGTAGAGGAAAAGGAGAAAAATCCACTAATATTTTAAATATTCAGCAGATAAAATAAAAACACTCTTGGCTGATTATTATAAGCATCTCCATATAAAGGTGCCATGGGTTTTGGTCATAATACCATGTTTGGGACAGTCCAGATCACACCACACAAGTTTCTTGTCCACTTTTCCTCTACCTGCCCATCCCAGCATACACCACACCACAATCCTGTACACATCATAGACACAGGGGCCTAGAAACATTCAGCACAAAATGGTCATTACAGGCCCCCAGCACTTCTTCAAAATTCCCATGAAAATGCAGAGTTGCTGAACCTAACACAGAACTTGCCTGTCAGACAAGACACTAAGCAAACTTGTACCACTAAGCAAATCCTGCACTGGAGAACAAACAACTTCTGCCAAAAAAAGCAGTTGGAATAAGTTAATTCTACAATGGTTATTTACTTTTCATTAACAAATGGTCTTCAGAATTATCTAGAAGGCAAACATCAAAGCTTTTACAATGGAATATCTTAGGAAACCTAACTAGAGATGCAAAAGCCCTACAAATACTACATTTACCATGTTACATTAATTACTACACCCTTGGTTTATATAAGCAGGATATACACAATACATGTGTTAAAAAAACAGAGTTGAAGTAGAAAGATAAGGAAAGATGAGTCCTCTGAAAAATGATCTAAACTTTGTATTAAGAATATAAACATATTTAGTTTACAATCTTTCAGTCTCTCCAGCCACAAACCCAAGGATATAAATGAGGTATGCAGGACTTGAGAGTCTCCCACAGACCACAACAGAAAGACAATCAGCAAGCAATAGTAATCCAGTGCCAAAAATTGAACATGTATTCCCGAGTTCTGAAATCCTTTTTCTAAGCTAGTTTCCACATTTTACTTGTACTTACACACACATCAAGTCTGAATGTGGCACAAATAACCTTGAAATTTGTGAAAGAATTCTTAACTCAGATATTGCCTGAATACCAAGCATTTTGCATATTTAGAAATGTGCACTAGTCGCATTAATGATATGTTTATACCATGTTTTATGCTGTAATACTTACATATATATATATATATATATATATATATATATATGAAATATTATGTTCAATTCTAAGCCCTACATCACCAAAAAGGTTATTGACAAACTGGAGGCAGTTCAGAGAAAATCAACACAATTTCTCGGAAGGCAGGAAGGACTTATTTATGAGGAAAGATTAAAAGAGCTAAATATTTATAGTTTGGCCCAGTAATGAATGAGGAGGTAGGGGACATGAGAACAGCCTAGAGATATCTGAAGGGTGTAAACACTAAGGAGGGAGAGCAAACGTGTTGTACAAGGATGTAAATAGAAATAATGGGATAAAACTAAACAAGGAAAACTTAGGCGGAATATCAGAGAGCATTCCTGGACAGCAAGCTAGCTTGGCCCACAGCTGAGTTTCTGAAGTGAAGCAATAGAAGCCCATGCATCTTGGAACAACACAAAAAACTAGACAAAACACTGGAAAATTTGCCATATGAAGGAATCCTGCTCTACTCAGGAGAAATAGATTATAAAAGTCTTTGCTAAGTTTAACTCCAGTGAAAGCAGTAATATTTTACTAGGTGTTGAAAATGTAATATAAAAAACAGATAAAGAACTGAATTGGAAAATAAATAAAGACTCCAACTAAGAACGTTCCTTAATGATGAGCAACTTAAGTTCAGTTTATGTAATAGCTCGACTGACTCATGCTTCTGCAACTTCTTGAAGAGGAAAAATTCACGTGGGCTGCAAGGAGTTAAGGGCGCTGGACTGTATTTTCCCCAGCAGAGGTCACCCCACATTAACAAACGACAGGGAAATTTAACAGCATGATTTTAAACTTGAGGAAAGAAGAGCAATAGGAAGGAGATACTCTCCTTCCCTCATTCCCACCACTGGCTTTGGATAAAAAGCTCCCGGATAACAGCATGTCCTGCAATCAGTCACAGGTAGATGCCCAAGTTTTTTATCTACATAGTGTTCAACCTGCACAACATTCCAAATTTATTTTCTAAGAGGTCCTCCTGAAGTGGGCAAATATAACCTATTTGCAGCTGGATTATGAAGTGTCCAGACTCCATCTGCGCATGCACGAGTAAAGCCTCGGCTGGGTCATGTTTGGAATTGAAACCACAACACTTCTCACTGAGAACTTTAGATTACATTAGCTAAGTGTTTACTATGCAAGTACTAAAACACAGGCAGACTGACAGGCTTCCAAAAACACAGAGGAAGGAAACTAAAAAAGGGAGTTTATCTCTTTTTAAAACAAATATATACAAGCAGGAAAAAATTATGATGTTTTCTAACTCAAAACAGAGCTTAAAACACAAATGAAGCCAAGAGAAGAATACTGTAAAACAAATAGTCTGTGTTCATGTATTTCTTTTCTTCTTGATTCATAAAAACTCCAAAAACTCGTATTTGAGAACTATCCCTCAAAAATTCTGGAAGCTGGCAAGTAAAATCCTTGCCGTTCCAGGTGCCATCACCCCTAATAAAACATCTGTCATCTTCGCAGTCAATTCCCATGCGAGAATTATCCGTGCTCTGTGCCATTGCCAGAGGAAGCTGTCCCAGTGCCAAAGGAAATAAAAGTAACCAGCACATGCAGCAAACTTACTTGTGAACTACAAGGGAGAAAATACGTGTAAGCAGAGCTGCAGAGTCCCATTTTGACCCGGCTGTTTTAAAGGGCTGCTCATGGGCAGATTTAAGCTCTAACACTTAAACAGTGCAGACTCATTCTAGCAAAATATAGGAACTGATAGAGCGTACTTGCAAAATTTCATCCAATGAAAACAGAAGTGAACTCATGCTGAAGCATTCCCTGGAACATACTGAACCCTAGCTGCATGATGCATGGATAATTCTCCAGGGCTATGGCGGTTCCCAAGGCCAAGGGCCACGTTCCAGACCCCGGCTCAGGGTGTGCTCTGCAGCTCTCTCAGCTCTGCTGCACAACCTGAGCCAGGTGCACACAGCGTCCTCGCCCCTGCCAGGAGCATCTCATATGCAGGAAAATGGAATACGGGCACAAAACATGGAAGGGAGAACACAGGAAACACCACTGAGGCACACAGCCCTCCAGATCCTGGGAATAAGGACCTGCAGGACAAGCTGTGCAGCCAGAGTGACTTAGAATTTTTGTGTGCAAGGCTAGAGAGTGGAAAAACTCTTAGGGATGTTAGCTAACTCCCTAAACCATTGGTTTACTGAGAGACAGCAAGCTGTCTAAGATCCTAGAAATGGCACAGGGGATTACCCAGGGTTATTAATCTTAACACGGGATTTTAAAAGTTATTAATATTCAAAGAATTTTTCTGATCTGCCCAGCAGCAGACTGGTGTTCCTCATATCTCACACCTGGCTGTCTTTTCTTTGACACAAAAATTACTAAAAACCTTGTTTATTCAAAAGCCATTAGTACAGACTGTGGATTTTTTCTCTAATAAAAAGACTAACAGTAAATACCCTAAATAAGATAAGCAAAGCCTTACCTGCTTCCTTGCACAAGGCTGCCAAGTCTGCACCCACATAACCACGTGCACTATCAGCCAGCTGTGCCAACTGCTCTGCTGTGAGCGAATGGGGAACCTTCTTAAGAAGCTTCAGGAGTATGTCCAGACGGTCCTGGGCATTGGGAATTCCAATTTCTATCTCCTTATCGAAACGCCCCGGCCTGCGCAGTGCTGCATCCAGGGCATGAGGGCGATTGGTGGCCCCAAGGACCAACAGCTGCCCTTCACTGCCTTCCTGAAGGCGCCAAACAACACCAAATATTATTTTTAAAATACAATTAAATGTTAAACAGCTTATAAACGTACTTCTTGCATACTTTTCCAACTATTACACACACTAAAATCCTGATGTTGGCTTCAAAGGAATAAAACAAGTTTTTCAGAATACATACCCCAAAAGGGAACCCAACCAACCCATCCCTTACTGAAATTTAGCAATACTACAGGCTGCATGCATGTACAGATAATACAAGAGACACTCTCACTTTAATACCCAAGAATCTGCTTTCCTGAATCAGAAAGTAAGAACCAAGGAGAGAAAAATAAGTGCTTAAGCTAAAATGCAGCATTGGCACAAGAACAAAACAGTATCAGCAGACCTTGAATAAACAAGGTTGAGAAACAAATCAGTTCAGGTATCAAACCCAGCAGAGACAGGAGGTTATGAAGCTTCCTGTAGGTCCAGTAGGAAAAGCAAGGTCAAAAATCCTAACCAATTTCCTCAAGCTCTGCTTTTTCACTTTTACAGCGAGGCAGGATCAGCTAGGAGGTCTCTTGTAATGTCATACTCTTTTTGTGAATGAAGCACTTTTTCCAGGAAGAATATCCATCAGCCTTTGCCACCACAAAATATGTTCTGCCTGTGAACAATTCCAGACTGGGCAACTCAAACTGTCATGCAGGAAAATAATGAGAAACCTGCAGATTACATAAACAGAAGAAATTTATTTTCATACTCTGGACAGAGTTCTTTCATCTTTCCTGCTAATAATCATAAAATAATAGATGAGAGATTGCCAAACTTTATGGCCTTAATCCATAATTTACTCAAGTCAATTAAATTTACTGTTTCTCTATTAGGCTTTTGTTTATGTCCTACATACTGCTCTGGCAATCTTGAAATAGCTGCTGTTGCCTTTAATCATGCAGCCTATATATGACCAAAAGTATTGTGATGACTTTGATTTCAGAGCAATTAAAATACCTGGTTTAGTTCAATGATGGGCTATCACTGAAATTTCAGTTTGATCTCCAAAACTACAAGAGAGAGAGAAGGCAAAGGAAAGGCAGTGAATGGAAGAAACCTACTTTCTTTTAAACTCACAGTAATCAGGAGACATTCCTCTCCTACATCCTCTGCTTAGCATCCAAAAAAGCTTTAGATTACTCCATAAAGTCTCACCTGTTTTCTTTCCCCAAAAGTGATACATCTAAAACTGGCTCCCCTGTAGAAGCAATACTGTTTTGTTCAGCGAGTGCCTATGCACATTATTTGTCTCAACAGAGTCGACTTACTGAGCCAATGCCATCCATTAATGTCAGCAATGAAGCAACAACTCTCTTTTCCACTTCATTCTGAGCTCCTTCTCTCTTTGGACAGAGTGCATCCAACTCATCTATAAATATAATTGAGGGGCGACTCGGGGGAAAAAATAAAGGGAAAAAAATGTTAAGGTGCTCGGGAAGATTTAAAACACTCAGGCAGAGCAAAGCTGTTCATGGAAAACGTCCAGTTCCTACAAAAACTAACAAGCATCCCACTCCTTTAGGTAACTGGAAGTTTCAGTCTTGAATACAGTGTTACTCAAAGAGAAAACTAAAATGAATAATATATTAGACAACTAATACCTTCAGCACGCAATAGTCTTTTGATAATGTACTATGAACACCAACCACATGGAAGTCTAAAGTCTGCCTTAGCCAGGTCTAATAAATTCTTGCAAGCTGCCACCAGAGGCGTGCTATATCCAGTACCAACACTAACTCATTTAGAGCTGGCCTCCAAAAACTAGAGAGGAAAATCTGGATCCAGGTGAAACTCTGGCTCATGCTTCCATCTGTTGAAACAAGCACACAGTGCACTAATGTCACAGGTGGAGCGATCTGACACCATCCCTAAGAGCCCCTTAAAAAGGGCAGTGTCCAAAAGGATTTAACAGGCATCCTAGAATTTCACTGCTTTCCTCCTAGCTAAGCTCTACATAAACAAATTTATTTCCTTTTAAAAACCACTGGATGAAAAAAAGTCACAATTCAGAGATTCTTGCAAATATTTTTCTTTTAAAAACATTAAGGCTGGAACTGATACCACGAATAAAATTCTCCAAAGGAACGTACCGGAGAGAAGCCTCAGCAAATATCTGACGTAACCTCGACTCAGACTCCCCATAAAACCTGTGAGAATTAAAATATTTTAATAAAAACCAAGGGGCTTTTGTCTTTTGCAGGCAACTTGGAAAATTAGTGCTCTTGAGTTACAAAAAGCCATAGTGCACACTTTCAAAGCCCTGAAGTCTAGGCAAATCTATAATAATCTTTATTTCCACAAGGAAAGGAAATTAAGGTGAAATGGGGCACAGGCAAAGTTCGAATCATCCAGTAACCAGAAAAAAAGATAAAAGAAAACTGCTTCTCTTCTGTGTGAGAAACAATTTTATCTACATTTTTGAAGAACAACCAAAAAACTACTTCTCTGGAGACATCAGTCTGTGCAGTATCACCTTAATTGCAAATATGGTCTAACAAGTTCCTCTTCTTGTTGCAGAACTAACCCATTTGCAACTGCAGATACAGTTTTAATCCCCTGTTTAATTCAGTCCATGCCTTACACAAATTTCCTGGCCAAGCCAAATAAACCTCTTTAATACAAGAAACATAAGCCCTACTTGAGAGAACCCCTTCCCATTTGTTTTTGACTCTTTTCAGCAGATAACTCATAGCAAATACTACATCTCTCCACAATGGATAGATGCCAGGGCATATTTTGGGCTACTATATTTACAGAATTAATGAAAATAAAGAGGGTGGACTTACTTGCTTATTATTTCAGGGCCATTAATAACAGTAACGTGAGCGCCAACCTCGTTTGCGATGGCCTTGGCAATCATGGTCTTCCCAGTTCCTGGAGGGCCATAGAGCAGCACTCCTCGAGGAGGAGGGATCCCTTTGGATAACCACATGCAGACAGAGAAAGGAAGTTACTGGTAATAAATGCCAGACTCAGCCTGCACTTGCACATTTCACTGTCCCTGTTATTACCAATAATAACTTGACCTCAGCATTAATTCCTGTAACAGACATGTCATTAAGATGAAATTGTGGGCTTTCAGGGAAAAGATCACTCTTAAAAGGGACATCCATCCACATTTTTTAATGTCCAGAAGACTCTATTTAAAAAGCACCTATTTAAATCATTATATTTCTCAGCAGTTCATTATAAATCTTCCCTGTGTGTTCTCAAAAAAATTGCTAGACTGAGTACCTAACATCCATGAATACACTTTTAAGTTATTCATTATTCTTACAGTGTCATTGTATCAAATTTTCCACATCAGAAAACCACTTCTCTTCAACACTCCAGAAAGTTCTAGAAATACTGTGAGGCTTGATTTAAGAATGCTTGCAAGATGATGAAAAACACACATTAAAAGGATGAATTTGTCTTTTTAATGGCACATGCTAAGAGCCAAAGGGACAGAAACATTCAGGCACAGAACATAAGGGACTTTGGAAGAACAAGGTACTGCTGTCTACAGTTGAAGCTGGACAGAAATTACAGGTAAACTGCAAGAAACACTATTATGATCCCAGGTAAAGAGCCCATGAAAAAGTTTCAGACCAGCAAAGCCAAATTAAATGGGCACAAAAGCCAAAAACAGAAGCTGAAAAATCAGAAGGCAAAAAGCAGACACAAATGTTTGGCAAAGGCCTGACCCCAGCACAAAAGACATTGGTGAAACACAACCAAAGAAATATCACGCAGGACTGGGAATTAGACAGGGAATGATGCCTCAAAGGCAGGCCAGAAGCCTGAATCTTAGAAACTAATACACTGGAAAAGAGAAAAAATTATCTGCTGACTGATGAAGGATAAAAAATAAAAGCATCTCTACAGACAACTTCCTTCACAAGTCCATTAAAGCATATGCTGCTCCCTCCTGTGGCGTTTCTGGCCCCGGCAAGATACGGGGCTGTGAAACCACAGGCTCACCTCAGCTCCAGCCTCACTGCCCGTGAGCAGACAAGGACTCCCAGAGGGACTAAAGGTTTGTAACTCCTGAGGAAACATCATCAGCCATCGTGTAATTAGTAGAGAATCTGCTTAAGCTTTAAAGACTAGGTATGAAGAACACTCATGCTGAAGCAAACTCTGCTGCCACAAAACCATGTGGTGATGCTGGGGTTGGACCAAATGAGCTGGACCACTCATGGACAGAGATGCCTCACACCACCCCACTGACACCTGTGGACCATGGCCAGGAAACAGCCACCTGTGTGCTATGGAAACTGTCCCAGCTGAAATCACCTCCTCTCTGAAGCGTGTGTGGGGGAAGAGGTCATAGAGAGAAATAAAGGGCCTCCAAAACATGATATTAAAGAAAGATTTATAGGTAAGAGCCCTGTCTCACAGTGATGCATACCTCAACAAGGTACATATCCATTTGTGATAAATACACAGCACAGAGTCACAAAAATCCTCTAAGTTTTTATATATATTAGCTATAACTTTATGTATGGCAACAGTAATCCTATTTGGTTTTCCACCCTGTAATTCCATACTAAACACACTGAGCAGTTTGAGTAAACAGCCTCAAAAGACCTCCTTAAAATTTTGCAGGAACACACAGGGATAAAAACAGCAGAAGAATTAATCTGAGCTTTTCTCCATTTCAAATATATGATTAACTGAGTCTACCAACACAAAATCTTATGACAACACAAACAATTGCACCTTCCAAATGTCCAAGTACAGAAGTCTTTCCTATTTGCTACAAAATCTGCTCATGCATGCCTGAATTTCGGTACAGACACGTATTTCTTCCCTGCTCAACTCTTTTTCACATAGGCTAACCAGAACATCTTCACAGTATCCATACAGTGTAATTATACAGCAGTGTGACATCGTTTGGACACACAAGTTTACCAGATCAGGGGTACATAAAATTCATTTAAGTGCATAATCCTGGAGCAATTAGTGTTTAGAAAAAAAAAGTCATGTTAAAGAAGAAAGTGAATGAAGAAAGCCAACTCTCAGGCATCATACCGTAACTCTTGAACAGTTCAGGTTGCTTCAAGGGCAGTTCAACAGTTTCTCTAATAGTTCTGAGCTGGCTGCTTAAGCCTCCTATCATGTCATAGGTGACCCGTGACTCACACTCGCCATCCTCTGCTACACTGGTCCTTGGTTCAGTAAAATTGATTTTAGTTCTTGAAGAAATGAAGTAAAAACAATCTGTATTGCTCATTGCTCCAGTTTTGCCAGTTAGTGTGAGTCCCTCAGCGCTGGATTTCCCAACCAATTCCAGATCCTGGGTGAGGTCTGCACCATCTCCCTTGCTGAAAGTTTTGTCTCCCTGCCTGGAGTCTGGACCGTTGGGTGTGACTGGTGAGCCTGGATCCGCGGCTTTGCTCGGGGTGCTCATGGAGGCAACCCCTGGACTACCACCGATGTCCATCCTGCCAAACTGTAAGGACAAATCTAAGGCACTGGGCTCCAAATCAGATCTCTCAAGGTCTGGCTCACTGGAATCGCCAGGGATGGCGCTGCCCTGGGCAATCAGCTCTGCACCATCAGTCCCCTTCACTTTCAGCACCACGATGTTGCAAAGTTTGCCATAGTAAGTGAAAGCCAAGAGGTTTCCTGGTAGGACTATTTTCCCATCTAGGAAAGGATGAAAGAAGAAAAAAAGACAAAGATGACAACATTTCAATCTACTTTGGCAGCAATTAACACTCAGACATTCTTGCATCAGAATAATTCTTTATCAGGAAGCTTAGAAAGTGCTATAAATTAACATAACAAAAGAAAATTACGAGGTAATTCAGGTACTTTGAATGATCCTTTTGTGCACAAGCAGACTGTACTGGATAAAAATTTGTCAGCATCGTATGTAATCTCTCATACTTAAACTCATCATTAATTTCATCTTTTTAAATTTCATACAAAGGGAGGTTTTTGGAATTAGTATTGTAACAAGTAAAAATTTTGTATTTGCTGTGAGTACCACTACCTTGAGTAACTTACCTTGCTTTTTTGCCTTACTTATGTACACCTACCATCCAATGAAGAGCAACTTTACTTAATTTACCACCCACATTAAAAAAAGGGATTCAGGGATTGGGATTTCAAGTTAATATTGATCCTTTAACTTGTTATTAATGTGTAGTAGTGCACTCTTTTCCTCACAGTGCAAATAAACTCAGAAGTGCACCACAGTATCAACCTGAAGGCCACCAGTAGGTGCTGAACACTCCTAACTTGAGCCAGCAATGCAAGTCATGAACAGGAGAAATGGAACCACAACTACTGCAAATTACACATTTACAGCATGGCACAATTGTTTAGACCAAGACAGAGCCCTGAACGAAGTGTGAACTAAGTAACATCCCCTATTTTGCCATAAGCCCCTGATTAAGAACATAAAGGGAAAACGTTTGCTCTTGTATCCAGAACTTGATGATCTACTACAAAAAATTCTCAAAAGAGAAGCAGCAAAACTCATACCAAGGTTCCTCAGCAGACAGACAGACATTTCCTCAGCATTAACGGTGGCATCTTTGTCCCTGTGGCAAAAAGGGAAAAAGTTGGTTTTCCAAGCACTTAAAAACCAAACCAGATTCCACAGCACTTCAGAGTCTTCGTATCATATAGACTTAACCCTGAAGATATTAGACACATAGTAACAAAAGATGTGTACCTATGTAATCTGGGGCTAGTTTTGACAAAAAAAATGCTGTAATTAACAAAATCCTAAGTTATATTTATCATTTCTTAGAATCACAAATAGGCAATGCAGGCATCTCACCTGTCCTGGCAGGATAATCACTGCTACATGTACTGAATTGAGAAGAATTTAGATCAGGCAGGTCTCTTTCAGCCTTGCAAACACACATACACAACTTTTATCGATTAAAAACGTGCCTTGAGCACTTGTATATCCACTATCAAAACACAAATTTTCCCCACAAAGCATTTTCTAGTCGTTGATTTAACTGAGTCTCAGATAAGACTCACTTCATCCATTTTGCAGATGGAAGTCCACAACTCTTCTATACACTCGCACCTGCACGCTGAAAAGCATCACACCAAAGGCATTTAAAGCATACGCAGCTGCTGCAACTCAAAGTGTGACCAACGGGGGGAGCCCTCAGCTTGCAAATCAAAGCCCGTTTCTCGATTTTAACGATCAAGAAAGCAACTTGATGGAAAACAGGTTTATTCAGCTAATTTAGGGGAGAGCTCTTAAAATATCATAGCCTTTCCTGATGAGCAACCACATACTCAAATATGCTGTCGGGGTCTGAAGTTAGGGACTGATTCTTTTAACTGGAAGAAAAAGCTAAATTATGCATGCAAGCAGTACCCAGAAGTGCTAATTTGCAGAGAATGAACTACACCTGTAAAGCATCTAGAAACCCAGGCAGTACTTGAACAATGGGACTTCAATTTATTCTTTTAGTAATTTATGTTCTTACTTCTTACGTGAAACTATGGCTCTCTGGACATCAGGAGGAATTTCTTCATGGAAAAAAATTCTGCAACTGACTGCCTGGGAACTGTGATGTCAATTTATAAAAACGTAAGTGCTAGGACACTTTCAAAAGTAACTGTAAAGTAACTTTATTTAGGAAATAACTATAATCAGACTCTACAACAATCCAAACGCCAACTCTGTGAAATGATAAGAGAATGACAAATTTTGAAGGGAAGTGGTTGAATAAAAACCTCAACAAGGTTGTAACAAGTTCCATACCTCAACTTTACATCGACTTCCTCTGCCTGGATGACTGCACCAGTCACAGGCTGCACAGTGACAGTGTCACCTGGATTTACTTTCAGGTTCTTCTGTGTGGTTTCACCCAGCCCAATCTTCCCACCCGGAAAGCCTGTGGTGGGCCAAGCAGTACAGACCTAGGAGGAGTTTTCAAAGCCAACACATGTCAGTTAAGGTTTTGCCCCTCCCATTTCCAGTCAAGGTAAACAATGCTTTAATATGAAGGATTAGGTTAAAACCTGGTGCCACTGAGCAAGACACAAGTAGCACTGAGCTCTTAAGATATCATCCATGACACTTTTCAAGATGGAAGGGGTTGTATTTTGCCTATAAAGGTGATAAAAAAAATTCACCAGGACTCTCTACACCTCACCTGAAGGTGACTCAAAAGCATATCCTGTGCTGACTAGAAAATGCTACAAATCAGTGAAAAAAGATGAGTAAATAACTATACACTTTATTTGCAAATAAAACAGATGTGTATACTTATGCAAGATATAATATATAACCCATACATTCACACCTGACTTATAAATTTATAGAAAATAAAAATCAGCTGCATGGATTTTTTGCAATACTGAGAATACAAATGTAACTAGAGTGTAGAAAACATTGAAGAGCATATTCACCATCTTTCTCAATGCCTGATCCATGCTGGTTCCACTGAATACAACAGGAACACGCTGATAACATGAGAAAAGCACTTATAGGGACAAGAGAGGGTCTCACCTCCTGCCGCCCATCAGCGGAGGTGAGAAGGACCGGCCACCCTATGCAGAGATTCGCAGATTTCATGCTGCTCAGCGACAGCTGCGCCAGCGCTCTGCGCAGCATCTTCGGGACTTTGTCATCTCCTAAAGTTTTCGGGAGAAAAAAAAAAAAATCATTTTTTCTCCCCTTCCTCTCAGTAAGTCCGGCCTTTCCCGTGCTCCCCGGGAAGCACAACCTCGCCAGCCCTCACGGCGCCCGCCCGGAGGGGAGCGCGGGGACCCCCGTGAGGTGCTGCCGGCGGGGCTGGGAACACAGGTGGTCCCACGCTGCCGCTCGAACTGCCCCTTCCACCGCGATTTAGCTACCGGCGGCACCCTTCCACGGGAATAAGAGCAGGTTTCGTGGGGGCCTAGACTGAGAGACCCCCCACCCCCCCACCCG